>JAJIYU010014738.1:0-13114 GCA_030144865.1 Tinospora cordifolia
CAAGAAATAGAAAGTTGGCAAGAAAAATAGCAATAGGTATAAAATAAAATAGGCAAATAAAGTCTTAATTTGATATTTAAATAAAAATGTCAAATAAGTTGAGTTAATTATAAAAACTGACATTTAAGTAAGTCTCCAAACAAAAAAATAAAATAAAAATAAAAAATAAAAAATTTAAGGAATTATTTTTATTTCTTAAAAAAAAAAGAAAATAGAAACAAAGTAACATATATATATATATATATATATATATATACCAAAATTTAGTGCGAGAATATACATATAACATGGGAAAATGGGAATAGAAGAGCTTGATTTGGATGACAAGCATGTAATACATGCCACAACAATGGGCATGACTAGAAAATTACAATGGCACAAAATATAAATATGCATTGTAAAGAGGGGCTTATGTGGTATGAAATTTGGAGCATGACACAATATGTAAGTTGTGTGGATCATAGGAGTGGTTTTGAAGCAATTTTGTGTGACTCAAACAAATTATACCAAGCTTATACCAAATTTTGACGACCCATGGTAAATATAAATTAGAAATAATGGTAAAGCATTATTTCAAATTTTGCAAGACTAGTCAATTTATTTAATAAATTAGAATTATATTTTAGTTTATCAAATATTAGCAAGATATCTAATTAGGTCCTGATTAGAAAATTTATATTAGTAAGATTGTGATGACCCATGTTTTAATACATAGAAATTTTTGGGTCCGATATATGTATTTTCAAGAATTTTAATAGAAATACATAAATTTATCTCAAATTTATATTATTTATTAGAGAAAATTAGAATAATTGAGAAAATACAATTTTGAGGAAAAAATACATGAAATTATGAGAAAAATATAATTTTTGGAGAGAAATGATTTTTAGGATTGATTGTTGAATTTTCAGAATTTTTATGGAATTTTGGAGTAATTAATGGAATTTTTGGGAAGAAAATGTAATTTTTGGTGAATTATTCAATTTTTGAGAAAATAATTGTAGAAATGATGAAAATTGGTGAATAATTGGGATATTTGATGATAAATTGATGGAATAATAATTTTAACAATTTTTGAAAAAAAATGTGAAATTTAGATATGGAAATAAAAAAAGGGGGCAAATGGTTGCCCAGCCACACGGGTCGGGCGTATCAGCCCAGGCTCGTGTGGGCTGGGCAAGAGGTGCACAGGCTGGGAGGCCCATGTAGGTCGCTTGGGTGCACAGGCCTCTCGGCCCGTGTGGGTCGGGCTTAGGCGCGCCCAATGCCTGGGCTGACTCAGGGCGCCTGGCGACCCAGGTGCCCTCTTCTTCTTCCTTTCGAATTTTCAAGCATTTTTGTCGATTTTTGCTGCATTTTCCAGCTGAAAACCATGAGATTAAATGGTTTTAAAGCTTATGGTTTGGCCATCCCATCCCACCTCATGAGTAAGCCAATGGGTAGTGCCAACTAAGCATCACGCATGGAGACTTGAGAGCTACGTGGGTGGCCACGTGTCACCTTATTTGCCATGCAAACATCCCCCTCCATGCAACAAAATCACCATTGTAGCTGAAAATTCCATATTTTCAGAATTTTTCTTCTACTTTCCAGAGCTTGTAACTTCTTCATTTGACTTCTATTTAAAGTATTCTAAGGCTCTTTGGAAAGCTCTTACTACCACCTACAAAGTTCTAAAAGCATTTCATTGAATCTCGGAGCCATTTGAAGCTGAAACCGTTGAGAAAAGGGGTTGTTCATCGTGTTCAAACCCAGAAAACAGAAAAATCTGTGTTGAAGCCATCTTTGGAGCTTTGATTCCTAGGCCATTTCAGGTCTATTTTGGAGGTATAATAGCTCATTTTAAACCTTGTAACATCTACGTTAATTTTAATTTCATAAAAAATAGCAAGTAAACTCTAGAAATGCATCAAAAATAGGGCTAAAGTGGGCTACTCACCAACTGTGATAGCAGTTTTGCAGGAAGGTTGCGTTGGAGGGCAACTTTGAACCACCATTTGAAGTGGATAGGAACATTGGATCAAGCCAAGGTTTAGAGTGGCTGAAGCTCACATTAGGGACTATAGGAAGGTATAAAGTTTGAACCATAATCCTCTATGCACATGATTTACCATGCTTACCAATATGCCCTGTTAGTTAGAATTCTAGGACTTAGTAAATTTTTTGAAAAATTTCCATTGGTTGTTATGTTGGAACTTGTAATTGAGAGTGGTTAGGGTTATGCTTGCTTATTGTTTGAGAACCCTTAAAGCCAGCAGAGGAAAGCCTAAGATCAATGCTGTAGAGAGGAGAAATTAGGCACTTAAAAAGCTTAGAAAAATTGAAAAATTGAAAATATGTTTTAAGACTGAAATGTAAAGAGTCAATTGAGTGCCCAAAATTGATTATTTTGGGCTGAAATTTAGTGAAAAAGGTCAGGGATACATCTAAAATATAAATGCCAAATTTTAGGACATTCTGAGTTTGGAAGGTATGTCAATTGGAGCACTTAGTGATTGCCTGTCACATGCAGTCCGGAAAAACCAAATGTCCTAATATCACTATTAGAAAAATATCAAACTAGGTCCAAAAATTGCGAAATAAAATTCTGGTAACTTTTTGAGAGGAATAGATCAAATCTGAAAATTTTTACATAAATCCAACAATTAGATTGATCACAGGAAATTTGGAGAATTTACTGAGCAGAGAGAAAGAAAAACCCAGAAATTCCTGTGATTTAGCAGAAAATTCTGAAAGTAAATTGAATGGCCAAAACTCAGTGTTTTGAGCTGAAATTTGGTAGAGAGATTCCTAAGTATGTCTAGTATATGAATACCAAATTTTAGAGCATTCTGATATGGATGTGTAGGTAAAATTAGGCAAACAGTCACTGCCTATCACATAGAATCTGATAACATACAGACCCTGATATCTCAATTAAAAACACTACCAAATAGAGTCCTAAAATTGTGATTTAAAATTATGGGAAAAATTGAAGGAGCCTAGAACAGATCTACAAAATTTAGCACAAATCTCATGTACAAAGTACCCACAGAAAAATCGGCAAGCTCACTATGCAAGAGAGCAAAGAACCCAAAACTTGGCTAAGTGTTGGGATTTTAGGATTTTGACCCAATTTTGACCCAAATGGCCTATGTTGACCCAATTTGGGCACAAATTGACCAAAAGTGACTAGGATGACCGCATTGACCAGAGTTGACCGAGTTTGACCGATTGACCGAAATGGCTCAGGTCGATGGAAATTGAGTAGGGACAGTGAGATTAGATATCAGGCCACTTCATGAATAGGACTGAAACTAAGGTTAATTGATGCATATTCGAGAGAGCACTATGGGGCTGGGCCAGTTGTCGACGGGACATCAGTGTGTAGGACTCGAGGTGAATAGTTCGACTCAGGTGTTTTTTCTTTGGCTTTTATTCCTTGCATAAAACTAGTATGAAATGACATGGTTTAAATTATTTCACGAGATTTACATACATTTGATTGGTTTTGAGATTGGTAGATGTACATGAGTAGTGAGACCATAGGCTCGAGGGCCGAGCATCGGGGTCAAGGTACTTGATGTGATTGTGATAGACTCGAGGTCTGAGCGCTAGGGGTTAGTGCATATGATCATTGCGCCTAGCTCACGAACTCGCTCGAATCATGACACTCGAGGACCGAGCAAGGGGTTAGGGTATTCACAGAGTATGCCTAGCTCACGACTTGCTCGAGTGGCTAGTATGCCTGACTCAGGACCCGCTCGAGCGATGACCATAGGTTGGGTTTGTTAAGTTAACCTAGCCTGAATATGATTTTAATTGGCATTGGTTTGAGATGTTTTCTGAAACTGTTGCACTGTTTATTACTGTTTTCATACTATACTATGCTTTCGAATGCCATATCATTTTTACTGCTCATGTATACATGCATTATTTTGGAGTATTGGCTATGGTTGACATGTTGATCTTTCTATTCACTGAGCCATGTGGATTTTAAGCTCACTACTCTATCATTATTTCAGGTTCTTTAGTGGCTAATAAAGGGAAAGGCATGGTGATCACCTAACTCCTGACGATTCCTGTCCCCTTTCTTTTGGTCCTTTGATTTAGAGGTTGGCCACTCCTTGTTTATGTATAAGTGGTCATGTATGTATTTTGGACTAGTCAAATATATAATGAAATGCTTCTGCTTATATGTTGCTTACTTTTGCTTTTAAGTGTTCCAATTGTTCTGATATCGTCTGTTGTTTGAGATTGGAAAGGGCTTAACAGTGGTTGGGCAAACTCGACGTGGTGAGCGAGTTTGTCGGGCTACTGTGCCAGTCCAACCACCCTTGACTTAGAGAAGGGGTCCCGACAAGACTTGGTACCAGAGCCCTAGGTTCAAAGGAACTAAAAAAAATACTAATAAGTGAAAAACCTAGAAGATATCATAATGATTGGAAAAGTAAGCGAGTCATTGAATAAAGAAGAGAAGACTAGTAAACATAAAACGTACTTTGAACAGAACATAAAATGATAGTGAACTATTAGAGACCGATTTATTTTGAATGTATGAATAACCAACAATCCAATTTCAACTGCAAATAAATATGCCACCTCAACGAGGTAGAACACCGCCTAGGCGAGGCAGACCACTACTTGAGCCTAAGGAACTGACACCACCACCACCCCCTCATGTTCAACCCATGCTAGACAGAATACAGAGACTTGAGGCAGTGATTAGGGCCTCTAATGAGGTTGCTCAGGCCCAGACAACCTTGCTGATGGAGAGGCTAGACCGATTGGAGGCTGAAAGGCTGAAAGCCAACCCAGCATTGCAGCCTGCCCCACTTGTGGCCTCGGCTGCTAAGCCACCAGCTGGGCCGGTAGTAGCACCTGCAGCCCCAGCACAAGATAGACAAGGGAAAAAGAGAGCCCATGTCCGGCTCCTCAAGAGCTTCATGGATTTACGCCCTTAGAGGTTCAGAGGCGGCAGAGGATTGGCTGTTGAACATGGAGAAGAATGCCGAGACCTT
Source organism: Tinospora cordifolia (assembly GCA_030144865.1). Lineage (NCBI taxonomy): Eukaryota > Viridiplantae > Streptophyta > Magnoliopsida > Ranunculales > Menispermaceae > Tinospora > Tinospora cordifolia. The sequence goes on from JAJIYU010014738.1 coordinate 5,001, forward strand.
GAGACTATCAAAGGCAGATCAGGTTCTGTTTTTAGCCCACATGCTAGAGAATGAGGCTTTTAGATGGTGGTGTTCTACCAGGAGTATTGAGGGCCCGATCACTTCATGGGCCAGGTTTAGAGAGCTATTTCTAGAGGCTTACATTCCCGAGACTCACATGGAACATAAGAAGGTAGAGTTTCTGAGCCTACACTAGGGACCATGACTGTGCGAGAGTATATGCATCGGTTCCTACAGCGGGAGGCTTATGCACCTGTATTGATTGCTGACCAAAGAGAGAGAGCCAAATTCTATCGACGAAGGTTAAGGGTCGCCATCAGGCAAGCGACTTCTACATCCAAGGCTCGAATCCTAGAGGAGATCTCGAGGGAGTCCTTATGGTATGAGATGGATGATCTAGATGATCGCCCTAAGATTTCTATAGCATCTGGTATCCCCCCTCAGCCACAGCCATAGCAACAGGCTGCATCGCAGACTCAGCCATCACACAGACGTGGGTCTGGAGGTTATCGAGGCTGTGGTCACTTCCAGGGGTAGAGGAAGAGGAAGTATCATGAGGCACATTCGAGTGGCACTCCTAACCAGACCACCACCCAGGTAGTAGCACTTGCAGCCACTCCCGTGTAGGCACACCCACCAGCAGAGCACATTTTCAGGGGGCTGAGGCAGGGGCCATGGGCAGAGTCAGAGCTATCAGGGAGGATAGAGACCGCTCTTTACATTTTATTAGTGAGGACAGGTTGGACACAAGAAGGCTGAGTGCTCGACTCTTATTGGTGGTCCTAGTTCTTTCTCCCCGTATATCAGAGATAAAACACAGGCTATCACTCAACCTGACCCTAATTCCACGAGGACCTTGGTGGAAGGTACCATTTCACTTTGTGATTCATCTATTTATGTATTGATTGATGTTGGTTCTACTTTGTCCTTCATTTCTGGATGTGTCATAGATAGATTAAGACTTATACTAGTTAAGGCTCCTACTTGGTTGATGTTGAGCACTACTGCCGGGGAATGCGTCTACCCCAACATGATCTGCGAGGGATGTGTACTTAGGCTCGAAGATTTTGAGACTAAAGTAGACTTTCGAGTATTGGAGTTTCTCGAGTTTGATGCCATACTTGGTATGGACTGGCTGGTTGCGTACCATGCATATGTTGACTGCTTTGCCAAGAGGGTTGTGTTTCAGATTCTAGGCCAACCCACTATTGTCTTCTAGGCTAGAGCTTTTGATAGGCAGAGCACTCAAGGCCGATTGGTGATGCAGCATGAGATTGATACCCTAGTTGGCTTGATGACCATAGAAGAAGCACTTGCACGACTGTCTATTGATGGGATCCTAGTTGTCAGAGACTTCCCTGATGTGTTCCCTGAGGATCTGCCCGGCTTTCCCCCTAAGCGGGAGAACAAGTTTATTATCGAGATCATTTGAGGTACACGGTCTGTATCGATTCCTCATTACAGCATGGCGCCTAAGGAATTGTAGGAATTGAAGGTCCAGCTGGAGGAGTTATTGAGTAAGGGCTTTATTTCCCCTAGTGTGTCACCTTTGGGCACTTTGGTATTGTTTGTAAAGAAGAAGGATGAGAGTCTTCACCTATGTATTGACTACCAGCAGCTGAACAAGGTGACGATCAAGAACATGTATCCCCTCCCATGTATCGATGACTTATTTGACTAGCTTTGAGGTGCCAAGGTGTTCTCAAAGATTGATCTAGGATCTGGATACCATCAGCTGAGAGTTAGGGAGGAAATGTACTAAAGACTGCGTTCCACACTAGATATGGGCATTATGAGTTCTTGGTAATACCGTTTGGTGTGACAAATGCCCCAGCCTTGTTTATGGACCTCATATAGAGGGTGTTCGCGCCGTACCTCGACACTTTTGTGATTATCTTCATCGATGACATCTTAATCTATTTGAGATCCCACGAGAAGCATATCGAACACCTAAGGATCGCACTGCAGACTTTGAGAGAGCATAGATTATATGCTAAGTTCAGCAAGTACGAGTTTTGGTTATCGGAGGTTTGATTTTTGGGTCACGTGATTAGAGCTGAGGGTATCTTTATGGACCCTATAAGGTTGAGGTAGTTATTAGTTGGCCGAGAGCTACCATAGTGATGGAGATCCGTAGCTTCTTGGGTTTAGCAAGCTATTATCGCCATTTCGTCTAGAACTTCTCGAGGATTGCAGCTCCAATTATGAAGCTAACCAAGAAGGATTCTCCTTTTGTATCGACTGATAGGTGTGAGGAAGCCTTTCTTGAGCTTAAGTAGAGATTGACATTGGTTCCAATACTAGTGTTGTCAAAGCCCGGCCGAGAGCTGACCATATATACTGATGCATCATAGATAGGCTTAGGTTGTGCATTGATGCAGGATGACAGGGTAGTAGCTTTTGCCTCTCAACAGTTGAACGATCATGAAAGGAACTATCTTGTACATGATTTAGAGCTGGTAGCGGTAGTATTCACACTTAAGATCTGGCGGCATTACCTCTATGGTGAGCGTTTCACGCTCTATTCAGATCATAATAGCCTTAGGTATTTGTTCTCACAAAAGGATCTGAACATGAGGCAGAGGTGACGGATGGAGCTGTTGAAGGATTATGATTTCAATATTGAGTACCATCCGGGAAGGCGAATGTAGTAGCTGATGCTTTGAGTAGGAAACAGATTGAGACTGCATACATGGCGAAACATATGTCTCATGAGTGGATGATGCTTGATTTTGCTTTGATCATGAGTATCCATGAGTCATCTACTATGTAACACCCCAATTTTCGACCGGACCTCCGTTCACGTTTGGATCATTGCTCGATGATAAATTGGAATGCTACTTAGTTCTTTCTGAGTTTCACAAAATAAACTAATTTTCAAAATAAAATTGAATCAGAAATATAAATAAAAACATGCAGCGAAATAAAATTTCGATCAAAAGCTTCGTCGAGCCTTAGTAGTATAGTCAAAAGAGTTTTCATTTGTACATTGACAAAACATTTGGTTACATATCGTTAGCAAAAAAAAAGGACGCAACAACACACTGACTAGGCTTACATATTATAGCAAAAAGAGAAAGTATTACCCACTTACTTTGAAAACAAAACAAAACTAGTGGAAATGGCATCCGGTCAAACCTCGTCTCGGTGGGTACTTGTAAAATAGATATTGGGTGAGCTCGAAAGCCCAGTGGATCATCTCTACACATTACAGGCATTATACAAACCAAAATCCAAAACATTCAAACACTTGCACACATTATGCGTTTCAAACAATTATTTGTTTCAATTGTGGTCTACGACTGGAAGAAGGTTGAGATGCCTCTCGGTATCCTTTGTGATCCCGTCTAATCATAGAGAGTCTCGAGAAACTATCTAGAATCAGTCAAGTCCTTAGTATCACAGCCTAAGAGAGGGTACTTCCTGCAGCCTCGTACTGACTCTCAAAGACTACTTGCTGAATTCAACAACTATGATTGGGAATACCTATGATCCGCCTTGTGGCACGTCGGTCTCAAACGGTGACATATAGGAGATATCACCTCGACCCACCCCAGGCTCGTCGATCGCACCGGTTCGCGGTTTCTTAATGATCATTTAATCTTATTTTAGTTTGTGACAGAAAAACATTATAATCTAGCACATACAATAAATTTATCATGAAATATGAAGCTTCAACTTAAGGAAATAAATGAAGAAATCCTTAGCAATGCACATAAAGAAATTTAAATAACTGTCCATTCATTTATAGCATACACAAAACAACTGAGTTCAAGTCATTTCATAATATGAATTTATTTAAACTACCAGATCAATGTTTTGAATTTTAAATTCACATAATACAAATGAGAGATAATCACGCCCACTTGAATTCTTGGGCGATTTCCTACCCCTTCGTCGCTAGCGGTCTCCCTAGAGATTTTTATCTGCAAAATAATTGTAGCGTAAGGATTTCTCGATCAATATTTCTATTAATTTCTCTACTACTAATTTTCATGAGGAATTAGACAAATTTTGGGGATCTTTTTTTGTATCATTGTTAAATTAAATATTCTTAAATTTCTCCTTCTTTTTATTATAGTCAAATTATTCGCGGAATAATTACGAACAAAATAAGACTTCTATTCGTTAAACCTTTAGTCTTATTAGGAGTTGACGATCTTTCATTTTTCATTATTACTTGATTTATTTATAGCACTCGTTTAAGTGATTATTTATTTATTTTCCTATTCGAATGATTTAATATTGTATAAATGACTTCTAATTCTTTTTTTAATTTCTTGATTTAAACTTTGGATTATTGGAGATGCATTCATTAATTAATTTTGTTTATTTTTCAAATTTAGCATTTTATAATTCCTAATTCTAAGTAATGTTTATTAATGTATATGAATTCCCTATATTATCTGGTGGTATTCTTTAATCTACATTAATAAATCCCTTATACTTAGATTACCAACTAAACATGTTTAAATTGAATAATCTAAATTCATTAAATCTCTTACCTCTTAATTTGATCAACCACTAATTGATGAAGAAGCTGCCACCACGAAATCGCTTTCTTCTCTTCTCCGTCTAGCAAAGTTTCTAGCTGCAACTCCAACTCTTCTCCTCCTTCAATCTTGTAACCACCGAATTTCATCACTCCTAACTGTCCGGGGCATCAATTGAATCAAACTCAGCATTATCCCAATTCCTGAATTCACCATGATCAACCATTCCATTACTCTGCCATCGGTGACACAACAGAAATCAGAAATTGATCCAACTACCAATTCACCATGAATCCGATCCATTAAACCAAAAAATTGTTCTGTTTCTTCATGATTCATTTCCAGATAGCATGCATTATGATCTTGAGGAGAAATTTAAAATCCAAAGTCTCACATTACCTCTTCTGTTCTTCTTTTCCACGAAATTGTTGTCGTTTAGTTTCGCTCCTCCGGGAATCAGCAGCTTACTGCGTGCGTTCAGCTGCTCCGGCCTCTGTTCTCTCCCCTGTTTTTAGTTGCAACAACAAAGCTTCACTCCTCCAATGCCAAAGCTCACCGGTCTCCCCTGTTTTCCGTTGCAGCAGCGCGGCCTCTTGGTTCCAACACCGAAGCTCCCTACCAGTCTCCTCTGTTTTTAGTTGCAGATTCAATGCTCTGTTTCGTCTCCCAACCCAGAATTCTGCTATCTGATTGCTATTTTCAGTCCGCCACTTCGCTGTCCGCCATTTCTCCTTCTTCCAGTCGTGTTCTTCTTCTTCTTCTTCTTTAATTGTTGCAGCTGTTTTCCCTTTCCTCTTCAATGTTACAGCTGCTCCTTCTTCTTCTTAAATCTTTTGCAACTCCCTCTCGTGACTAATGATTAGCGCACATCTTCCGTTTCCAGCACTCTTCACTCTGCCCAGCACCCCTATTTATAGACGTGGTGAGCTTTCTCGAAGCAAACGATTCACTGCCCGAACATTCTCGACCGATAAACTTTGAAGGCCGCCGAAATTTCCTGTTCCTCCCTAACATCTCTTGACCGCCAAAACAGACCATCACTTCGTTTAATTTTTCTCCTTGGTATTTATTTTATATACGTTTTTCTTGTCTTTTTTTTTTTTTCAGTCATTATACTCATTTCATTATCTATATACATTTATATTTGTGATTGTATTATTATTATTATTATTATTATTATTATTATTATTATTTAATTTATTTCTTTAGCATTTCATGATCAACACACACCTAATTTAAATATCTTTGAATTATCTAATTAATTAAAAATTTTCTTTTTTAAATATATTTTATCTCTTTATTCTTAACATAAATTACCTAATTTCTCAAAAAAATAATTTTTCATTTATTTTAAATTTTTTTTTGTACAAGGCCTACAAAATTCGGGGTTGTTACATACTAAGGCCAAAGTCAGTGCACAAATTACAACCCAGCCAGTTCAGATGTAGGAGATCACGGAGGGACAGCCTCGTGATACCGACTATGATATGTTCAAGGCTTGGGTAGATGACGCTTCTCGAGGAGAGTGTTCACTGGATTCATGGGGTGTACTGAGGTTCAGGGGATGGCTATGGGTACCAGACGATGCTAGCCTGAGACATAGTGTGCTCGAGGAGCTACACCGATCGTCCGGGTGCCAATAAGATGTACCAAGATGCTAGACACACATATTGATAGCCCGGGATGAAACAAGACATAGAAGTCTTCATTGAAAGATGTGACACGTGCCAACAGGTTAAGGTTAAGCACCAGAGACCCGGTGGATCCTTACAACCATTGTCTATACCAGAGCAGAAGTGGGAGTACATCACTATGGACTTTATTACAGGACTACCCCGTACACAGCGGAGACATGACGCTATTTGGATAGTTGTGGACCGTTTGATGAAGTCTGGCCATTTTCTTCCTATGCATACCAAGGATTCAATGGAGCGATTGAGACGACTCTATACCAGGGAGATTATGAGGCTCCATGGGGTTCTCTTATCCATTGTGTCTGATAGAGATGCAAGGTTCATGTCACGATTTTGGCAGGCATTGCAAACTCAGTTGGGGACGAGGGTGAACCTTAGTATAACATTCCATTCACAAACTGATGGCCAGTCTGAGCGTGTGATTCAAATCCTTTGGGATATGCTGCGGTCTTACATTTTGGATTTTGTTGGTAGCTGGGAGGATCACATAACTCTATATGAGTTTGCTTATAATAACAACTACCAGTTGAACATTAGGATGGCATCGTTTGAGGCATTATATGGTCGACCATGCAGGTCTCCCGCCTGTTGGGCCAAGACAGGTGATAGAGCAGTCTTAGGCCCTGCCTTCATACAGGAGCAGAATGAGAAGATACAGAGGATTACACAGAATATGAAGGCCGCTCAGGACCAATAGAAGAGTTATGCGGATAACCGGAGAAGGGTCCTTGAGTTTGATATTGGTAACCATGTCCTCCTCTGCATTTTGCCTCGTAAGGGGCAAACATGATTCAAGATTTCAAGGAAGCTCGTACCAAGATTTATTGGGCCTTTTGAGATCCTTGAGAGGATAGGCTATGTTGCTTATCAGCTAGCGTTACCACCACAACTATCGGGTGTGCATAATGTATTCCATGTTTCTATGTTGAAAAAATATCACCCCAATCCCTTGCATGTTATTGATTGGAGGCACATTGAGTTGCAAGAGGACTGTACATTTGATGAGATGTCTGTGGCTATTATAAATTGAGCTGTGAAGAGGTTGCGCAACAAGGAGATACCGATAGTACGAGTGTACTGCCAGTTCCATGGTACTGAGCAGGACACATAGGAAATTGAGGATTTTATGATTCGCCACTACCTTGAGCTAATGAGTATTGCTTCTTGACTTGTATTTTCTGCATCACTGTAAATTTCGAGGATGAAATTTCTTATAAGGAGGGCAGGCCGTGATGACCCATGCTTTAATAGACAAGAATTTTTGGATCCGATATATGTATTTTCAGGAATTTTAATGGAAATACATGGATTTATCTCAATTTTATATTATTTATTAGAGAAATTTAGAATAATTGAGAAAAATACGATTTTGAGGAAAAAATACATGAAATTATGAGGAAAATGTAATTTTTGGAGAGATGATTTTTAGGATTGATTGTTGAATTTTTAAAATTTTTATGGAATTTTGGAGTAATTAATGGAATTTTTGGGAAGAAAATGTAATTTTTGGTGAATTATTCAATTTTTGAGAAAATAATTGTATAAATGATGAAAATTGGTGTACAATTAGGATATTTGATGAAAAAAATGATGGAACAATAATTTTAACAATTTTTGGACAAAAAATGTGAAATTTAGATATACATGTATACATACATACATACACACACACACACACACATATATATATATATATATATATATATATATATATATGTGTGTGTGTGTGTGTGTGTATGTATGTATGTATGTATGTATGTATGTATGTATGTGTTGGTGACCCCGCAAGTATACAAGATCGCAATAGTAATAACCAGTGAGACCGGATATCGTCCTCAGGGAACGTATAAAAATCAACTATCTAAAAGCCCAATTTACTATCAATTTAAACTTTATTAAAGCTACAAATTCAATTGATTAAGAATTA
>JAJIYU010014739.1:0-13051 GCA_030144865.1 Tinospora cordifolia
CCATCACTAGCAACCACAAAGAACAGATGGTGATTAGGCACCAGTTGAACAATAGACACCTCCGGAACAGGAATGACACCAATTGTCTCAGCTACATAGTCTCCTACACTCCTTGAAAATGCTGCTCCCGGGTACTCCTTATCCTGTAACCAAACCCTAGGTGGATCATCATCTTCTTCCTCATCACTCCAGACCTTAACATTTTGATCCTGGAATCCTTCTATCTGCCCAAGAGTCAAAACTCTAGCACCACAAAGCTTTAGCCTCTCAAGCTCATCCTCTCTATATGGTGTCTGATCATTCGATTGGTACACTGCTCGAATGTGATTCCCATGCTTAGCTGCAACAACAGCTCTAGAATCACCCACATTCGCCACGAAAAGGGTATCACCTTTAACAAGAACCGTAATTGCGGTAGTACCACTCATTGTATCATCAATTTCACTCTCATGGAGTGCAGAGTTTGTGGCTTGGAAAGCTGAGTTATAAGCTTTTACTGGGTCTTCTTTCAATGTATGGTCACTAGAAAGGATTTCTAAGAGCTTATCTCTGACAAAGTGTGAGCACTTGGCACCAAATCTGCCATGCCCATCAAACACCCCAAAGAAATGAAGATTCGGGTTGTCTTGGAGCTGGGTTTTCACACAGAAGCTGTCTTGGTTTTCATTATCTAATGAGTGTGGATAGTAGCCTCTGTGCGTGAAAGATGAGTATTCTAAATTGAAGTTGTGGGAAGGAACATGAACTGATTCCAATGGCGTCCCTGTAAGGAAGTGTCTATGACCGTCTTGTCGATCTTCCGGCTGAGTCTGTACTGAATTACCATTAGAGGAACTATGCCTGAAACGGCAGCAACCCATTTTTCGCTTGAAGAAAACTATGACAGCTTTACCTGTGTTAGAGCATGAAAACTTAATAGGAAGAAAGGCGAAGAAGTGCGTATAAAAGCTTAGGCGGGCAGAATTGAAGAAAGAAAACGGAAATTCTTTTGTGTCTTCCAAGTTCTAGCTCGAGTACACAGAATCTCTTTTACCTCACACGCTGGATTTAGGTGTGTCTGAAGAAATCTAATGTGTCAAGGCCAAGGAAGCAAGAATCTCATCAAAATCGCTGTGGGGTTTGGTTCTGTTTGAATCTTGAAATGGGAGTTTCTGTTAAAAAAATGCATTTTTGGAAGAACATGATGGAGCCTTTTGGTTTACTTATTACACTGTTCAGCTAACTTGTGATCTAAATGATTTGAAGTGTTGTCAGTACTGATACCAGTTGTTAAAGGAGAAATGGGACTTTCTGAACCACCTGTTGGTGTGTTGTAGGAGCTTGGAAACTGTTGCAGAGAACAAGAGAATTAACATATACGTTGAACACAAGGGGAGAGACTAGAGAGCCTTCTTCTTCCATGTACTTGAAGATACATATTTGAGAATATTTTTGCCTTCCCCAGAAAGGAAAATAAATAATTAGGTGCACTGGAAGAAATCTAATGTTCCAAGACCACTGAAGCAAGAAAATTTTTCTAAAAAAAAATACATTTTTAGAGGTAGTTCATGTTTCAAGTTTCAAATTGGAATATGGGTATGCTTCCATTTCATTGTCCCTGTTGAAGGGCCAGTCCAAAAAATTAAAAAAAAAAAAAAAAAAAAAATCTTCCCTAAAGAAAGGGAGAACATATTCGAGATGTCAAAAAATAATATTAAAAATATTCTTTATTTCTATTTTTTGATGTATATTCATAAATTGTTGCTGTAGAATATCTATTCTAGTTAGTTTTAAATATTTAGTTTGCTAGAATATATTTTATTTTCATACACACAAAATATTTTGTTCTCATTAAGTTATCTATCTGATTATTTTTAATCTAATATTTTTATCTCTAAATTTGGGTGGCTTAATTCAAGAATAAATTTTGATTTTTCTATTATTAATTGGTATTTAAATATTTTGTTCTCATGAATAGTTAAACAAAAAGTTAATTAATTGAGTTTGGGATGTAAAAATAAGACTCAATGTCCCTTAATCAGAAGTTTTATCTTGAGTATGGAAAAAATTATGTTGGGATAGTTCTTCCTTTTAAAGTCTTACAACAGTTTCGTATGATGATTAATTTCGAGATACGTATAAATTAAAATTAAAAATTAATTCATTTAATAGCATTAATTAAGGTGGTAAGACAAAAACAAGCGTATTGATTAAAAAAAAAATTCATGTAAATCCCTTTTGAGCTTTCTTGTTGTCCAATCCGGCTTGTCCTTGATTTTCAGTGTTCCATATTAATTTGGCACGCTAAAGATCCCTCTAAAGTCAAAATATTTTCTTGGTCTCTGTCTCATAAACGTCTTTTGACAGATGAAATGCTTCGTAAAGAATACCAATTTCAATTCCTACATTGATCCCTCTTCACGGTTGCTTGTTTTGTTGTGAGGATAATAAATGCATTAACCATCTTTTTGTTTGTAGGTGAGAAGGAATCCATGTTCAGGGGATAATTGCCTTATTCCTTTTTTTCCAAGAATGTCTTGCTCTGCCTTATGGCAACTTTAACTCATTCCTCCAAGTTTGAAGGGACTACTCTTTCAAATTGGGCATTTTCTTTCAAAACTCTAATTTATCTTTAACCCGTCTCTTTATATTTACACTATTTCTCCCTTTAAAAAAATATATTTTGAGAATATTCTTTTTTAATCTTATTTTATATTTATTTATATTGTTTTTTTAAATTAATATTTCTACATATAAATTTTATTTTTTTGTTATATCTATAAGTAAATAAATAAATAAATAGTAAATAAATTATAGTAGTTTGTATATTTTGAATTATATAAAATTTACATTATAAATTTATTATTAATACATAAAAATTATTAATATACATCTAATTATCAAAAATTATAAAACATTAATTATAATTAAAATTATATAAAATATAACATAAAAATTAACTTCGTAAAATTAATTGCTAAAAATATTATATTAATTGTTAAATATATAAAATTAGTTATAATTTTATAATTTTCTTTAAATTGTTATAATTTTTTAATATATAAAATTAGTTATCAATTAATATAAGTTATTAATATATGATAAAGTTAAATTTATATTATCTAATTAACTTAAAACATACCCCAAGCTGCTCAGAGCAGCTGGGTAGGTAGACCTACCCCACAAGAGGGCAGGGATCGAACCCCCCCCATTGCAACTGCTGATGACAAAAAAAAAAAAACTTAAAACATATATTAAAAATAATAATAATAAATAATAAATGCCATTTTTTTAAGTTCAAATAACAAAAATTAAAAAAAAAACTTATAACAAAAAGCAAAAATAAAAATAAAAATAAAAAAGGGGGAGGCATGGTCCCCCTCTCCGCCAAAATCAGGCGCAGTTACAGTGCCCACTTTAGCTCCCCGCTTGATTTGGAGCGGAGTTTGGCACGCCAAACCTCCAACTCACGCCAGATTTGGTGTGGGTTGGAGTTGCTCTCACCACTCGATTCTGTGGCAAAGCAAGGGAGGCAACTACTAGACTAGAGCTTCCTTTTCCACTCTTTGTTGCTTTTGGCCAGAATGAGGCGGAAGCATATCTACTCATTCTATTTTGAGGTGAGTTTCTTATTTTTTTCTTTTTTTTTAAATAAATTTTTTTTATTGTGGGTGAAAAATATAATATAAGTAACATAAATATAAAAATTGTCAATTCTGCTAAAAATTGCATAAATAGATTGGAGAAAGGTTGTTGTTTAGTATTATTAACTTTACAATAAAACATTGTAAAAGTTACGTAATTTTAATATAATAGATTGGAAATGCTCTAAGTTTACGTGTCAGTTTGTAGTCATCCAACCATTTATTGTCAATTCGGTGCAAGAATTCTCGTTATTCGACAAGGCAGGTGACTGGGAGAGGTGTTTATTTTTAGCTTTATTTATTTTAGTGGGTTAATTTTAGTGATGGTTACTAAACTTCGTAGTTATAATGAGTTTGGTCACAAAACTCGACTTTGTAACGAAAAAGTTACTGAACTTTAAAAAATGTTTCACACACGGTTATACAGTCCTAAGTCGAATTATCAACAAAACAAAAATTCTTTTGTGACACATATGTCACACTCATGACATCTACTCTCTCTTATGTGGTACATGTATCATTATTTCAATACATAATCATCAGCCCTTTTGCTAACATGACAACTCAGCTTACTAAACTTATCAAGTTGGTAAAGAGAGAAAAGTACAACCTTTTCTTCATTCCCTTTTGTCTGCTTCTCATTCTTTTACTAAACTTCAAGCTTACTCCACTTCTTCCTCTTCCTCTCGCCTTCTTCCCTTTCTTCTACCCTTAGATTGGTTGTCCCAAAAATTTCTTACTTCTTGTTTTTTCTCTCATTTGATTTGTCTGAACGCAAAAAGAGAAGGAAAAAAAAAAAGAAAAGGGAAGAGAGTAAAAAAAGGGCAAAACTCTTTGCAATCAAAGAACACAACAACATAGTTTTTTAAGAAAAATAGTCAAATTTTTTAATTTATTCTATTTTTCTTGAATCTATTTTTCTTTGCTAATTTAATGGCCGATCTCTATTCATTATAGTTGAAAAGCCATTAATTTTTTCTTTCCTTCGTTGTTGTTTGTTTCTTCACTTTTGCTTTTGTACTATACTATTGTGTTGCAGAAATCATTGCAAGTGGTGGAAGCTTCAAATCATTGCATTTAATGAAGTTTCTATCTAGGGAGGAGGAGCTCAAATTGGTCAAATTAGGATTTGGAGTGAGCAATCTTGGATTGAGTTGGGTTGATAATGAGAGTTGTTTTGTTCTTCTTTTGTTTTTATAGGGTTTTGATGGATGGTAAGTTTGGCCGGAGGGGATTGAATGAGAACAACTCTCATTATTGGAAAAACAAACTTCTCCTACTGTTACTACTATTGCAACTATTAGAGACAATGAGGACTAAGGGCATCAGTAATATCAGTACAATGCGTTAAGGTGGTGCTCAATAGAGCGCCACCTCAGCAAGCAAAATGTTGAGCGCTCGGTTTGCATCAAGCGCTTAACATTTGCTTTTCTCCTTTAGCAGGGTCAACAGCACATTAAATGCGCTGCTAATGTAACATCCCGATTTTCGATCAGACCTTTGTTCACGTGTTACCTCACGTGTGGATCGTCGCCCATCGAAAATCAAGATGCTACTAAAATTCTCTTCTGTCAAAAATCTTTTTCTTCAAAATACAGTTCAGAATCATTAGTTTTCAAGTCAATGTCTAAAAAATATCTCATACGAATTAAAAGGATTAAAATCACTTTTCGAGGCATTCACCAAATTTCATTAATATAGTCATCAATAATGCAATGGAAAATACTTTATAATTACTCATTCATGACAAAATCGTTAAATAAGGAAAGCCTTTGAAGTAAAAACAACCAAAGTTAAACCAGTGTAATCACATTAAAACAATCCAGTAAAATATATAATATATAACTTCCAAATCACCTATCCCGAACAACCTCCCTGTGAGGTATCCAATCAGAGTGCGAGTCTTTTGACGTAAGTCAACATACTCTACGTCCTGGTGTACCTGAAAAATAAAGTGGGAGTGAGCTTGAAAGCTCAGTGGATCGATCCTACACATTACATGCATTATACAGACCCAATCCAAAATATTACAAACACTTTCAAACATTAGGCGTTTCAAACATTCATTTAATTTTGGTTGAAGTCAAACCCGGAAGAGGATTGTGATGTCTCTCGGTAATCCCTGTGCTCCAATCCAATCATAATCATAGAGGCCTCAGGCGGTACCATCTAAAATCAATCATATCTCAGTATCACAGTCCAAGCGAGGGTATTTATCTAGACTCGTACTGTCTCCCAAAGACTTCGAGCTGTCACAGGCAGCTCAGGGTGGGAATACCTACGATCCCCCTTGTGGCTCGTCAATCGCACTAGTACATGAATTCTTAATAAACCATCGTCTTATATTTTTCGTATTACAAACGATCTCAGTCACATAAATCATCATACAGTTACACTAGAACATATAACCCAAACTATACTTGCAAGTTCACATGATAAGGTGCATAAATAAACAATGGAATTTAGATACACATTTGCCATGTCATGCATGTCATAATTGAGTAAATCTAAATGCAAGATCATGTCATAACTAATTATGCATGAATTAAATAGTTCATCACACGTTACAACATCATTCAAAGAAGTCAAACACTTCCAATCAATTTTCTGGTAAAATTCTAATAACCTAGAACTATTTAATCAAATGTTTTGAATCTTAAATCCGTATAATACAAATGAGCAAGGAAGTCACGCCCACCTGGTTTCGCCGATCTTCAAGGCTCCTTACTTCCCTTCGAGATCCTCGTTACGCTAAAATATATAAACCTGAATTTAACACTTGATAGAAATACTCTTAAGTTTAAATAATTTCTAAGATAATTATGAAGTTTAAATATAAATTTCAACTATGTCTATTCAGGTCAAATAAGGTTTCTAATGTCGAAATAAAATCATTCTTGTTTATTTCTATATTTTCAGTATTTATCAAATTATGTTCAAAACAATTTTATGCTTATATTTTAATAAAATAATACTCTTATTGATTTAAACTTTTAATCTCAAAATAAAACTCTCGTAGTTAATTTTCAAGCCCCTATGATTTATTCACTTCTAAATAAATTTTATTTAAGTTAGAACTAATAATTTAGAACACAGTTATTTAAATTGAGTTCTAAAAATAATTTATTCATGTATAATAAATCTTATTCCATTTAAATAAAATTTTTATGTTTGATTCGAACTAAGCACTAAAATATTAATTTATCCCTAAAAATTTTCTAAGTTATTCTTTTTGAAATAATCATTCATCTTTAAACTATTAAATCTAAGTTATGAATTTCTTAATTTTTTAAATTTTAAAATAAAATTATTTTATCTTAAAGTTTTTTCTTAATTGATTTAATTTATTTCTATTTGAATAAAAAATTTTAATATTTAATATTTATATCTAACATCTAAAAATAATTAAAGTCCTCATATTTAAAACTTCGAATTTTTTAAACTTTAATATTTATATTCTAAGCTTCTATCGTGATCCACAAACATCAAAATAATATGTTTACTAACATATTCACTGAAGTTTTTAATTTCAAATTTCATTTTGTTTTCACATTTAAAATCATCAAAAAATAAAATTCCTGCTATCTAAAACTTTAAAATTTAAATTATATCTCGCATCGTTTGCTTTGCACGAACTACGCCAACGATGGACTCTCGTCCACACGCGATCGCATTCCACAGTTCTATTCGCCGTCAAGCCAATTAATTCTCGTTCCGTTACCAAAACCCCAATCACACTACACCAACGCCAAAGCACAGACGTTAGAAAATCAACCCAGAAAATCCAAAGTTTTTCCCTCTTCATTTCGATCTTCAAACAACAGAAAAACCCAGAATTTCTGATTTTTTTTTTCTATATGCCGTCGTTTTCCTTCATCAAAATAACACAAAATGCCAGCAGCTCTATTGAAAACCCCCTGTTTCTTCGATCCATCAAACCGAAATCCAAAAATCAAATCACAATTTCAGATTCTATTTTCTCTATTCTTCCTCTTTGAATCACGGTTCCCACTCACCTCTGTTTCATCTTCTTCATTACCATTTTAATGACCAAAAACCAGAAATGAAGTCTTCAAAACCGTTGCTTCTTCTATATGTGCCGGACGCATGAACCAACCCAACAATTCCAGTTTTCCTCTGTTCGTTATACAACCACGTACGAGCAGCTTCTTCTTTCATTCGGCTGTTGTAGCAGCCACAACAGCATAGAGCACCGTGGCTCTGATTGCTCTTCTGCTTCTTCAGTCATCCTCTTCCCCTGGTTCCTCTTCTTCACGCTAGCAACATACTCATCTTTTTCCTCCAAGATGTCTAGCTGGATTTGTTTTTGGTTCATCAAAGACAGCAACCATACCCACACACAATAGAACGTCCAAATGCCCATCACAAAACCAGCAAGTTCCTAAATTACAAAACCCCTGTTTTTGACAGTCCAAACCAGCACCGTTCATCTATTCATGGCAAATCAAATCCCCAAATTTCTTCATCTTTCATTTCAGTCCGTCCCAGAAAACAACAAGAAGTTGTTGTTCACCGTTCCTCTGTTCGGAGATCACCAAACTCTAAATTTCTTCCTTTTCCCCTCCGTCCGGCCTTCTTCTTCCTCAGCTTCTTCTGTGCCGTTAAGAGCACTACCAGACTTCGCTCACCACTCCTCTGTTTTCATGGTCCGAAATCAGAATTTCAGATTCTCCTTCCTTGCACGACCATTTTACAGCAGCAGGGTGCATTTCCGTTCTTCACTTTTCGAAATCACACCAGCAGTGTGTCTGTTTCATTGGTCTTCTTTGTCAGGCAACAACGCCCAGATCGCGATCCCTTCTCTTCTCTTCCGGATCTTTCTTTCCTTCTCTTTTCCTCCATATTGTTCGACGAAAACAAAATTTCTTTTAATTCCTGAAGCTTCGGATTTCCAACCCCTTCTTGATCGTGAAATTTCTGGAATTTCCTTTTTTTTTTTGGCTGTTATTATTATTATCATTTTTTCCACCTAAGTTAATTAAACTTTATATTCTAAAGTTATATATATATATATATGCATATTCATTAATAGTGAGATTCTCTTCTTCATTTTAATAATTCTATTATATGCATTAATTATTTTTACTTTATATTTTATTTATTTAGATTCTCATTTTCTTACAAAAACGCTATTTTATTTTCTACGCATGCGCAATGTAACGTGCTCGTAGAATTGCGGAGTGTTACAGCTAACCCTTATTTTTTAATATTTTTATTTTTTTAATAAAAATGAGCTAGCGTCGCTCATTGTCCGAGCGCATTACTGATGTCCTAAGGGCAATTCCAATGCACGCTCAATGAGTGTCATGCCAAACACCCTGATGTAGGGCATCTAGGTAATTTTTTTTTATTTGTTGAAGTCTACAATACATTTAATGCGTTGCAAACTTTAACTTCTTTATTTTTTTTTAAACAAGGCGTTGCACTGCCGTGCCCACACACACACACACACACACATATATATATATATATATATATATACATATATAAATTAATTACTTTCTATATATATAATTATTTATTTAAAAATTATAGTATATTATATATCAAAGTTATATATTTATTAAAATTAATTATTTGCTATATATATATATTAATTTCTGAAATAAAAATAAAATTATTTCAAAATAATTTTTTAAATTAAAAATAATTCAAATAATGTAAATAATAAGTATTTTAAAAATATATATTTTGCAAATATAAATAATTTATTTAAATATAATTAATAAATATTTTTTAAAAAATATATATTTTATAAATAAAATATGATAATTAATATATTTAATGAATTAATGTAATTATAAAACTTGTAAAATATAATTTAATAAATTATGACATTGTGAGTGAAAATTTAATAAATTAATAATATAAATAAAAAAATTAATGAGGTAAATACCCTTATCATTAAAAACGTTACATTTAGGGATGCCCTAGACGAGAGGAACTCGTGGTTGTTACATTGGGAACAAGAGCGGAGGTTGGTGTGATGATGAAGACGAAAATTGATAAGAATGTTAAAGTCCTGTTTGTTAAGTCAAACGCAGCGCGACAGCGAAAAATATAAAAATGGCCGAAATTATATCTTACCCAAACAGCCCCTTATAGTAAGGAAAAGGTGAGTACAATGTAAGTTTATACCTTGGTCGGACATAATAAAATTATTGAAAATGCTAGCCTTGATTGAAAATTACTGTTTCAAGAAAAATGAAATTTAGGACTTTATTAATTGGTAAATGAATGATCATTTATCAACAGTAATTTTTCCACCATATGTTAAAATTAAAATTTTATACCATTTCTGTTAATTTTAGTTTCATTATTTTTATTATAACTTGGGAGATTTTCGATATATACAGTGATGATGGTTATGTCGTCTGTTCTAGAGGAACTCGCGAGCCATCGCCTGTATGATTCTCCTGCTATGTAAGCACACGCATCCCGAGGATCAGTATATCTTCCCACCTTCGTATAAATAAATAAAAAGTAAGGCATTGAAATGCAGATTCCAATATAATAATAAGACAGTTCCAGAGGCAATACCATATGAACAAGTGTTTGGCTGCTGAGGTAATCGAAAACGCCATCACTGGCAATCACGAAGAACTGGTGATTTGGCTTCAGCTTCACCACTCTAACCTCAGGTTCTGCAATCACGCCACTCTTCCAGGCCATTGAATCTCCCAAACTTCTTGAAAATGCTAACCCACATCCTCCATTTTCCAATACCCAAATCCTTGGTGGGTCGTCAACGCCATCTCCATCTTCTCCTCCTTCGCCTTCCTGTTGTTGTTGTTGTTCTTCTTCTTCTTTATGATCACCTTCTTCTTCTTCTTCTTCTCCCTCCATTGACAACCGCTGCAACCGACTCAAGCTCATCACGATTGCACCACACTTCCTCAACCTTTCATACTCATCTGCTCTCCACGGCTTATGATCACTCGACATCTCGTCCGCAACCACGAGGCTCCAAATCTTCTCTCCAATCACCGCTCTCGAATCCCCCACATTCGCCACAAACAACTTGTTCCCCTTCACAAGAACGGTGATCGCAGTGGTGCCACTCGATCTGTCGTCAATCTGGCTTTCGTGCAGGTCAGAATTGGTAGCTAGAATCGCAGAAACTAGAGCCTTTTCAGGGTCTTCAACCAATTTGGGGTCGCCAGAGAGGATGTCGACGAGCCTGGTGCTGACGAAGTTGGAGCAGTCGGCGCCGAACTTGCCGTGGCCGTCGAAGACGCCGAAGAAGTGGAGGTTTGGGTTGTTTTGGATGTGGGTCTTGATGCAGAGGCTGTCTTGGTTCTTGTGGGTGGGGTTGTCGGGGTAAAAGCCGCGGTGGGTGAAGGATGAGTATTGGAGGAGAAGGTTGTGGGAAGGAACTGTGGTGGATTTTAATGGCGTTCCTGTGAGCAAGTGAAGAGAGACCATTGTTGATTTTTGAGAAGCCGAGTTGGAACAGAAGAGAAGGGTATGCGAGATGGGGCTGGTCGGAAGCAAAGATGGGTTGGAACAGTTGAAGAAGACAGAAGAATGTGGTGGAAAGTGGAAGAATCTGGATTTGCTTTAAGAAGGGATGAAGGCATGCTGTGGGAAGGAAGAAGATGATGGAGGGAGATATTCTAAGACAAACCCAGAATTGGGTAAAGCTTTGCATTGAAAGTGTGGTAGGATGGTATAGCCCTTTGGTGGAGGGAAAACCCTTGCGTTCTGGCCATTCGCGGGAATGACGGTCCCATGACGTTAAATGAAAATGGGCAGTTGCATGAGTAATTGGATGCAAATGGTATAAATTACCTTGGAATAAGAGAGAAATAGGACTCGGACTCTTATCAAACACTTTACTTTTAAATAAAAAATTTTAAGTTATTACTAATACTCATTTTAAAATAAATTCTCCTTTAATAAATTTTATTATAAAAAGTCTTAAAAAAATAAGATGAGCACTAAATATTTAAAAAGTAAAATTACCAAACACCCTCAAATTAGAGACACATTATAAAAAAAATTAAAACAGCAATTATAAAATTTCTAGCGAGCTTAAAAAATAGTTTTAGTTTTTGGTTAAAAAATAAAAATAATAAAAATAAAACTTATGACATTTAAAAAAGTCATCTTATTTCACTTTCCTTAATATTTGTATTAATTATTATATATTTCTTTAATAAAAACAAATTCTTGTGTAAGTTTTGACAAATACCAAGAGTAACAATGATTTTTTTATATCATTTATAGCAAGAGTTGAGGCTGATTGTTTATATCACGCAAAAACACTTAAGAGTATCTTGAATGCAAATGTAAATTGAAAGAAATGTTCACATCAAGTAAACTTTATATTTAAAGTCCACATTTGCATTTTCACGTCAATACTATTAAAAATAAAAATAAAAAAAAAGTCGATACCTTAAAAATAAGAGAATATGAGTAATTCACGTTTAAATTGGATATTGTTTTTCAGCTTCAATGTTTATTAAGTGCACATTATCTTTATATTAATAATTTAATAATTTTTTTTTATGGATGCCCGTCTACATTTACAATGAAAATGTTTTAAGAGTTAGCAATCAACTAAAAGTTTTGATTGGTGTTCAAGTATACCAACGGCACCATAAAATTATTTAACCAAAAAATCACATTGACTTCTTATTAGAACTTGTAAAATCAAGGAAATAGAATCATGGTTTTTGTTAAATAATCAGTAGAATATTTCAACTCTAGTGTCAATATTATTTGTTATGTAGAAAAATCTTGATCGATCGTTCTCAAAGAGCCCGACCAGATCCTAATCCTATCCAAGCAGGATTTACCTGCATTGGCACTGGAACAGGGCCTGCATTTTTTACGATACCCAAGTTTTATCATATCTAGGGATAGCAAAAAATTAGATATAAGTGGGTGCAGGCACCAACATATATTTTAAAAATTAAGTAGCTTGATTTTATTCACTTTGCCTTTTGCTACAACTTAAAGGTTAAACTTTATAACCATAAACTTTTAATTTTCATATAGACTCCCATAATCTTCTAAAATGCACAAACTCTTTTGTTTGTGTATTACTCAATTTTAAAGGAATGTCATCCACATTTATTCCGCCTGTTTGGCGTGTTTGGCAGGTAGAATAGGAATAGAATTGAGTTATATTTAATCATATTCATTTCCATTATAAATCGGCCGTATTTATAATGAAAATATTTTATTATAGTGCAAGCTTCTTTTCTCTTCCTCTTCGTCTTCTTCTTCTTCACACAATTTCTTTTATATGAAAATAAAAGGGTCTAGGGAAATAGAGGCTGCGATTGAACCCTCAGAAGTGTCTTTTTGGTGCCACATTAGGAAAGCTTTAGCTTTATTCTCAGTCAGAGAGGGATTGAAATAGATCCCGTCAAATCAAAGGCCATCATCGAGATGCCACC
>JAJIYU010014740.1:0-13072 GCA_030144865.1 Tinospora cordifolia
TATATATATATATATAGAGAGAGAGAGAGAGAGAGAGAGAGAGAGAGAGAGAGAGAGAGAGAGCTGCAAGCCCCACAACTAATGGGCCTACAACCTCTAGAAAATATTAAAAAAAGAGAAAATTACAAAAAAATGTCACTTTTTTAAAAATATTATCAATAATATTTTTGCTATTTTAAAATTTTTCAAATTTATCAATTTTTAAAAAATATTAACACTTTTATCAATATACAAATCTCTGGTTTAGGTTTTGTGAGTATTAGCGAAAAAGAAGCCATAGCCAGAATGGATAACGGATCTCACGATTGGTTTGATATCAAGAAGAAGAAGAAGAAGAAGAAGAAGCAATAGTAGAATCAAATCTCGTGATTGTTTTGATCTCAGCACCAATCATCTCTGATATCGCGAAGAAGAAGAAGAAGAATCGAAGAGGAAGGAGAAGAAAGTAGAAAATTAAAGCTTGGGATTTGATTTTCTGAGTTTGAAACGAGCTGGAAATTGAAGTGAGCAAGCTGAAAATCTAAAATTGGATTCAAAATTTCTATGTTTGGAAACGTTAAATTAGAAGAAGAAAGGAGAAATCCAAAATTAGGACTTTAAAAATCTAGATTTTTGGGGCATAAAAAATCAGATTTCATTTGGTTCAAAAATCTGATTTTTGTGGGTTTAAATTTCTGGTTCGTGGTTGCAAAAGCAAAGGAAATTGGTTGAGTAAATTTCTGGTTTATGATCTTGCCAAAAGAAAATCTGAATTTTGGTTTGAAAATCAGGATATGAGATTTTGTTGTAAAATTTGAAGTTGTTCAGCAAGAACAGAAGAAATAATAAAAGGGAATTTGATGAAAGTGATGAAAGTAATAAAAAATTTGATTGCTAATTTTACGAAATTTTCTTGCTTTTCAATTTTTGACATTTTTATAATTAAAATTTGAATTTTGTATAATATTGAAATACATGATATTTTTGTAATATATTCTTAAATATTATATAGATAAGTATTTTTCTCTTAAGAAAATAATGTATCGAGCATTTTGTATCCACCAAATGCTTAATGCGTTTAAACCAGTAGAGGGGGCGTCTCGTCAATGAGCGTCTATGGTGCTCGGTTGCAGACACCCTTAGGCCAACACCTTTTTAAGGGATTCGAGCTGAATTTCTACATACCATTGCCAATCCATTGAATTTTCTTGACTTCCCTTCGTGAAAGTAATCTAGCACCTCCCTTATCCTTCGGCCAATTGACTTAGTAGCTGTCATGAGATAAACATTTAATCAAAGGGAACATGTTAGGGGACAGTAGTGACACGCAACTGAATTTCAAATGGGTTTATGTGGGCCATTGTTGGGTCTAAAACTTTGGGCCTTTCCTTTTTGATATGACACATAATTGGGCCAATTTGTTGTCTCCCGTTTCATTTCAAAGTCCTCCATTATGCTTGGGTAGCTGCATTTTTGTTTTCCTTTTTCACACTTTTTCATATATATATATATATATATATGTATATGTAATAGTCCTACATAAGATATAAACAGGTAAGGATTATAAGTTAACATCTCATCTCAATATTTCAAAAGTTAAACCAAAGCTATAGAAAGTTGTGATCAACAAGAAATTACGTAGTTCTATCCTGATATAGACTCAAATTTGAGACCCTCTAATATACTTTAGATATGTGTTAATTGAAATAATAATATTGCACTAAATAAAAAAAAAAGTTTATTACATAAGATATAAGTTAAGAAATCACCCTCACTAGTACTAAAACCTTTTAAAGTAAAACTACACACTTAAGTTCAGAAAGGATTAAGTTAATAAAAAAATGTTGGTATTAATATGATATACGCATCTCAAGGTAGAGCATGTGTGTGCTTTTGATCATTAATGTTTCATTATATCCCTAATGGGATGCGAGTGCCTACATGATGAGCGTTTGAATTTTTTCAAACACTCAACACCCTTGTTTTTTTATTTTTTGTTTCTTCGAGGCTACAACCCACAACCCCCATTTATTGTGGAGTTATGCAATACCTATGCATAGCCATATATATATATATTAAATAAATAGGATTTTTTTTAAAATAAAAAATTATATTTTAAATGATTTTTAATTAATTGTAAAAATAGTTTTTTATTAATTTTTTTAACCAAAAAATTATTGTAATCTTTTTGTTCAAATAACAACTAAGGTGAAGTAGGGATCCTTCTTTTTCATAAGGTTCACCTCAATAAATGATTAGCACCTATATTTACTTTTTTATTAACATTAAATTAAGGACGAGATTCCTCACCAAGTAACTAGTCAGATGCAAGCCCCTCCTTGGACATATTTCTCCTTTTGCTTCTCAGCGTACGAGGTATTAGTAGTTGTTTTTAGCTATTGTTCCCCTCTTAAGGATAGATTCTTACGCGTTACTCACCCATTCACCACTGGATAGTACTGGATTTCCTAGCTCATCAAATTTGCCCATCAAAATATGTTACAATTATCAATTGCAAAGAATGTAGGGTTTATAATTACAGGACAATGCTCAATACCCAAATAGGCTTAAAAATTGGATCGAGATCAATTGCTTGTTGGGTTGTCTTGTAACCACCCAAATTTTCGTAACGTGTACACGTTAGAAACAAAATTTTAAAATATAATATAATCAAGAAAATAAATAAATAATGTTTTTAAATAAATGTATGCACCATAGGTTAAATGAAAATAAATATGTACAAATTAATTAAATTAAATTATTTAAATAAATAAATGATAGGGTGAACTTGGGGCTTTGTTTAATAAAAGGAGAAGGAGTATATATATATATAGTTATTTATAATTTTATTGATATATAAATAATGGGTGTGTTGCAATGGAGAGCAATTGAGAAAGATGGAAGTGATTTTGTGGAATAAAGTGCTAGTTATTAAAGTGAGAGGTGGAATGTTATTGGTCAATACATATATAAATGGTGGGGCGGTGGAGAGTTTTAATTCACTCTCTGTTACGTTCTTCAATTTAAGAACTCAAGCTCTAGAACAAGAAATCGAAACGGAGAAGAAAGAAAGGGAAAGAAGATGGCAACCTCTCTCTCTTTTTTTTTTTTTTTTTTTTTTCAGATTTGATGTATAGGTAAGTAATTTTTTTTTTAAATTTTAGTTGCAAATATACTATTTAAGCCATACACCATAATTCTAAAAGTATAATTTTTACTATAAACGATATTTTATAGTCATACCAAAAAATTGAACATTTTCGTACAATAAGTAAAACTTAATAAAAGTTATACCTAAACATTCTTAGTGATAAGTAGATCCTAAACACGAGGTTAGTTTGCATTCATTTATTTTGTAAAGTCTAAAATAAATATTTAAAGTTTAATAACCTTTAGATAGACTTTTCATGATGCTAAATCCTAATAAAGTTTTAATGGGAGCCCATCAAAATGTAGAGAATGAAAATTTGTATTCATTGACACCAAATTCTTGAATTTTGAGTATAAATTAGAATTTTGGTAAATGATTGACCAATAGAGTTATTTATGAAAAGGTAATGAAGATTTAAATAGTTTTATTACTATTTCTAGAGTGATTAAATGTTATTTTGCGGATTTGAATATATTCAGGAAATTTTGATCTCAATTGGAGGGGTTTTAGAATTGAGATTTAAAAGTGGAGAGGTATCAAGGATTATCTTCTTGAAAATTTTGTTTAAAATTAGTTTAAAAATATATAATTGAATTGCTGGGAATGTGAAGAACAGGTTATTATACGCAGAAATCTCCATAGTAGAAAACAGGAATTTCAAACCCCTTAATTGAGGATTTTGTGCTCTTAAAATTCTATTTTTTAAGAATAAATTTTAATTGTCATGTGAATTTATTAAATGGATGTGGATATTATAGATTATCGAAGTTTAGGGGGTTGTAGAGATTCAGAGGATTTATTTTATATTTTTAAATTTCAAATCTAAGTTCTAAAAGCGATTTCTAACGGCTAGTGATGCAAAGGAAACCCAATAAATCTCAGGTAGGCAAGATTTCCTTGTTCATCTCTATTATACAAATTTCGATTTAGAACATTACGTTTGTTAGTTCCGAAAATTAGTAGCATGACAAGATTTTTATTGTTTTTGATTAAAGTGAATAATTGAAAATCCTGATGTCTTGTTATGGTTTTCTAGCATGATTAATCGAATTCATGTTTTCCTTGTTGCATTCGTTTCATTATTTATTCTTGCTAGATTTACTTCATGATGATGTGGTATGAAATGAAACTTTTGCAAAACTAAATAAACTTAAAGGATTTTAAGAATAAACATACTGAGGTGATGAGTTGTCGTAGACACACTGTACCTCTCGATACAATGTAGGATTGCGCACCATTTGGGCACATCGTGAGTATTTCTACCCTATAGTTGTTGGATAACAACTGAGTTGTTTTCGAAAGTTGGTACCTATTGGAGAGTGTTACCCTTTCTTAGACAGTAATTAATCCTGAGGGTGTAGTTGGATTGTATACTTGGAGCAACTCGTATTGGTATCTTTAGTGCACATACCTAGAAAGTTATGTCATGCTGGTATGGTTGGAGTGCTTACCTGGAAAAATCATGACAGTATCGTTGGACTACGTATCAGGAGTCACTCATGGATTACAGGAAATATCAAGAGTGGATTCTCTTTCGATCATTAGAATTGTGACAAGACAATTTAATACTTGAAATGTTTAATGTTTGAAAGTGTTTGTAATGTTTTGAATGTTGGTTTGTATAATGTTGATGATATATAGGAAGGACCCACTGGGCTTTTGAGCTTACTCCCATTTTATTTTTTAGGTACTCATAGGAATATTCACTGAAAAGCACAGGGACTGCCATCAAGCCTCATTTAGAGATTGTTACAATTGCTTTCTCGTGTCTTATTTCGATATAAATATTTTACACAGGACTTGTAAATCATTTTGTCAAACTATTTCATGATCCAAAAAAAAAAGAAAGAAATTGTATTTTGCTTATTTTGTATAATTGAATCTGACAGTAGTTGGCTGAATGTTTTACTGATTTTACCGCTATGTTATTATGATATTTTTGGAATCTTTTCATGAATGAAAATTGGTGATAGGGATTAGATTTTGAGCATTTCATACATCATTAAGTGCTCGCATTGTATGTAGATCTTGTTGCCTTTCGAAAGAAAGTAAAATAGGAGACGAAAAAAGTTGACGACTCGATTTTCGGGAAAGGGTAACTCAATGATCATGTACTGAAAAATGTGGACCTGAAAATGGGGTGTCACACGTCTCATGTCTTGTAATTGATGCTTATCCCCCAACTCGAGTTGTCTTATATGCAAAAGATTTACTTGTTACTAATAAAGTATAACCTCCGTTTTTCTTTAGTTCCTTTCTTTCACTTCGATAGTATGATAGATCAGAATCAATGCAGAGGAAATGAATGCATTTCCATACTACTATAATATAATTGTTTTCAACTATCCATTTTGTCTAATTCCAGCATAGCATTTTATTTAATTCATTTAAGTATCTTGTATACTTGTATGATTTCATTGTTCTAGATCCCCATTTCAATTCTCCTTATAGAAATAGAGTTAGAACTAGAAATTTGAGCATAAACCTGAGTTTTGTTGTGTTTGAATCCATTTGCTTTGTCGTTTCTTCTTTTTTACTTTATATTTCTATCAAATCCTAAAAAACTTAAAAAAGAACAAAACACAGAAAGGAGGAGAGATTAGTCATATATAATTTATTGTATCTTTAATAGTTTTTATCCCTTCCTATGCCAATAACTAGAATGAAAAAAGGGGAATGTCAATGCATTCAAGAATAAACGATTGATCTCTATCAATAGACTTGCTAACGACTTGAACCACAGGGTACTTAACACAGGTGCCATAGAGAGATATGTTTTTATATTTCACATTGTAAATCTTCCTTCTTAATTGTAATACATATATGATTGGATTTAATTATTATAATGTATATATAATTGGTATAATTGGATTTAATTGTAATGCATATATGATTGGATACATATGTAATTAAGGATTACTTTTATTGATATTATACACTAAATCCTTAAGTAAAATGGATATATACAACGCCACTTGGGGCTGTAGTATGTTCTAAGGGTTGGGTTGTTTGCCCATTAAAGTAGTACGTGAGCTGGGTTCAAAAAACCATGAAACAGTTCAGTCCATATTCAGTGTGGGCGTTAGAGCATTGAGAGGACCTTTCCTTAATACGAGAGGAGCCACCCATTAATAGTAATGGAACTTTGCATAAAGTTTCCTCCTGTGATGTAAGTTACTACCCCTTGATCATTTATACTACCCCAAACATCATGGATGATAGTTGGAGTTGGCGGTTCTCCTAGGGTTCCCTCATTTGGGATCTCTAGGGAAGAGGATCAAGTTGGCCCTTTTGAATTGCTTGAAAGGTTCTATTGAATTTCAAGTATTCAGTTTCACTAATAAAAGACTTACTTCACATTTCGAAGTGCACAAAAAAAACTAAATAAATTTAGATACATAAGTTTAAAATTTATTTTAAATTATTAATTTTAAATGTGAGTAATATGTATTATGAAAAGAAATTTGTGTTTTATAAATGAAATATTATAAATAGTGTAATTAAGGGTTGATGTAATTGTGAGTCTTATACAGTACAGTTTAATAAACTGTGAGCTTGATAATATGGCAGGGACATCAAACTCATTAAACTATTACTTATTAGATTATCTTTCCTAGTAGTTAACAATTTATCATACTCTATTGTATGAAACTCACAATCACATCAATCCTTAATTACATTATTTACAATATTTTATTTATAAAACACATGTTTCTTTCCATACTACATATTATTCACATTTAAAATTATTAATTTAAAATATTACATTTTAAATTTATGTATTTTAAATGATTTATTTTCTAAATATTACTTTCTTATTAAAAAAATAATAAAAAACTATTTCTATAATTAATTAAAACATCATTTTTATTTTAAAAAATTATTTTAAAAATATAAATATACATATTATTTAAAATCAAAATGTATTTATTTTTAATGAATAAAAAATGAAACAAACAGATAAATAATTTTATTTAAATTTACATATTTAAATGAATAAATTATATATATATAGCTAGCCCACAAAAAATGGTGGTCGCAACTATAGCCCCCAAAAAACAAAAATATATATACAAAATAAAAACATAGGGGCATTGAGTGTTTGGGGAGACGTCAAAAAATAAAAAAACAAGGACGTTGAGCGTTTAGAAAGATCCAAACGCTCAACGCCCCTGAGCATTTGTTGAGATGTTGAACGTCTCGCCAAGTAGGTGCTCAATGAGTGCCTAACGTGTCCCATTAGGGACACCCTTAGAGCATCCACAAAGGTTATATACTCTTAGGGTTTGATGTCTCTGTTACATCATTAGCTCATTAAATTTTTATTTATTGTACTATTTCTTACAATCATTTAAGTTTATTATACTGTACTATATAATACTTACAATCACATCAACTCATTATTTATATTATTTACAACATTTCATTTATAAAACATATATTTTTTTATAATATATATTATTCACATTTAAAATTATTTATTTTTTAGATATCACTTTCTTCTCACAAAAACTAATAAAAAATTCTTTTTAAAACTAATTAAATATTTTTTTATTTTTAAAGAAATTTTATTTATTTAAATAAATAAATAATTATTTATTTAGATAAATAAATGAGACCATTTCCATAAATAAATAAATAAATAAATATATATATTAATGGGGGCTGTAGCCCCCACAATTAATGGGCTCGCAGCCTCCAAAAAACATTAAAAAAAATAATATATTGAGCGTTTTGTATCCACCAAATGCTCAATGAGTTTAACTCAGCAAAGACGCCTGCAATGGGGCGTCTCGCCTATAAGCGCTTATGGTGCGCCATTGTGGACGCCCTTAGACCAATAGGGGATTCGAGCAGAATTTCTACATACCGTTTCCAATCCATTGAATTTTTTTTATTTCCATTCCTGAAAGCAATCTAGGGCCTACCTTATCCTTCGGCCAATTGACTTAGTAGCCATGTTATGAGATAAATGTTTAATCAAAGGGAACATGTTAGATGACAATAGTGACATGTAACTGATTTTCAAACAGGTTTACGTTGGCCATTATTGGGTCTAAAAGTTTGGCCCTTTCCTGTTTTGATATGACGCATAATTGGGCCAATCTGTTGCTCAAAGTCCTCCATTATCCTTGGTTAGCTGCATTTATGTTTTCCTTTTTCATACTTTTAAATATTAATAATGTGTTCCAATTCATATCAATAATGTGTTCCAATTCCTTATAAAAAGTAATAGGACAATGGTATATATATGTATATGCTACATTACCTAGAAATATTAAAACAATTATTTATTTTTCATAGTGACTGATGCAGTTAAACTAAAAAAAAAAAATCAATCATTTTAGTATATTTTAGATAGTAATAAGGTTATTAATTGATTGTTCTGAATTTTACTTTTTTTACGGCAAAAAACAATATTTACAATTGACAAATAAATGGGTACTCTACATATTTTAAACGTATATTCATTTTTTAATATGCTAAATATTATATAAAAATACTTTAAGTGCAAAAGTTAATTTAACATTCTTCAATTGATAAATGAATAGAAAAATAGATGCCCCATTTCATCCATGATGTAAAAATTGAATTAAAGAAAAATTAAAATTAAAAAAATGTGTATGTAACCCATCAAGAAAGAATAACCATACATGTGTAGTTCAAATAAATTGGAATAGAGAAAATATTCATGCAGTTTGACCAAAAATAATAATAATAATAATTAAGTTAAGTTTGAGTTGAGAGTATTTGATTATTTATATATTAATAGTTTTGTTAATAAGGAATATGTATTATTAGTTTTTCTTAACTAATTGTAGTGTGACTCAAGAAAATTCAAAATTATTGAGGATACACAAATATTAATATCTTGAAAAAAGTTATAAAAAGTGTCTATATATATATATATCAATAAAATATAAAATCCCAAACCAACGTGCTATATATTAAACCCCAACATTATGTGGTGCTACTTTTTGTATCAAACTCTCCACTGTTCCATCCCCCAAGCCCTCTCTGATCATTCTCCTAGGTTTTAATTCCTTGAATAATGGCCCCTAGCCTGAAAAAATCTTCCTCATCAGACCTTACGTTGCTACATAATGCCCACAAAAGCCCTTCACCAATAACCCTTGAAGACTCAGATCTCAAGCTCAATGGCCGCTTAATTCTCTGTGATGTCCCTTCAAACATCACCCTAAGTCCTTCACCATCCTCTTCCATGGGCTCCTTCCTTGGTTTCAACTCAGAAGTCCCTGAAAGCAGACATGTTGTTCATCTGGGCAAGCTCAAAAACATAAGATTCATGAGCATATTTTGCTTCAAAGTCTGGTGGTCTACCCTCTGGATCGGAACCAAAGGCTCTGATCTCCAATATGAGACCCAGTTCATGATCCTTGATGAATGCACATCTTCTAAAAGACCCTACCTTCTGCTCCTGCCCTTAATTGAAGGGCACTTTAGAGCTTCCCTCCAGCCTTCAGCTGTTCATGAAGGTGATGATGATAACATAGATATCTGCATGGAAAGCGGATCAACCAAGGTCACTTGTTCAAGCTTCAAATCCTGCTTGTACATGCATGTAGGAACCTGCCCTTTTGATCTTGTCAAAGATGCCATGGAAGTTGTGAGAGACCATTTGGGGACATTCAAGTTGGTGCAAGAGAAGTGCCCTCCAAGAATCTTGGAGAAATTTGGGTGGTGCACTTGGGATGCATTTTACCTAAAAGTGACTCCTGAAGGGGTTTTGGAAGGGGTCAAGTAGAGCCTCGCAAATGGAGGGTGCCCTCCGGGGTTTGTGATCATAGATGATGGATGGAAGTCAATGTGTCACGATGATGATGATCCCATGACTGAGCAGCAGAGCATGCATAGAAATGTGGGTGGTCAACAAGTGCCCTGTAGGATCACTAATTTCTTAGAGAATTATGCATTTAGGAGCTACAAGAGCATGCATGATGAGCAAGTTAAGGGCATGGGTGCCCTCGTTAAAGACCTTAAGACGGGGTTCAAGGAGTTGTTGGAGGACATGGATGTGTATGTATGGCATGCATTATGTGGGTTTTGGGGTGGGATAAGGCCTGATGTGGATCATGGGATCATGCCAGAATCAAATATGGTGGATGCTTTGATGTCTCCTAGTATGATGATGGGCATGCATGATGGCGCCGTTGATGGTATTTTGAAAGCTGGTGTAGGGTTGGTCCCACCTGAGATGGCCCATCGGATGTTTGAAGGGCTCCACTCATATCTACACTCTGTGGGGATTGACGGAGTCAAAGTTGACGTCATCCATGTAAGTTAAAAATCCTCCTCAACACACGTGGCAGTTGCCCGTCACCTTCACTTTGTTGCTTCGACACATATTTTGTAGGTGGCGCAATACTGGAGCATTCCTTTCATTTCTATTATTTTCTTTTCATTGTTGAGAAAAACATAATTTGTATATGTTAAAGCTTTTGTCTGTAGCGCACGTGCACTGATACTGAAATTTCTATCTGTGCCACGTGTGAATAAAGTATGTAGATTGAATATTATTTGATAGATTCTAATACAAGGAAAATACTCTGTATTTGCTTCCAAAAAAGTAGCTATAACATTTATAATTATTTAAGGTATATATTTATTTATTTAATTATAATAAAAATAATACAATGTATAAAAATATATTATAGCATTGCTTTATCTATTTAATTAGTGATCAAAATATTAAATATAGATAAAAAATTTAACTGCAACATATAATTTAATATTATTATTTAGTAATCTTAACCTTTATGTTAATTTCATAAAATATGAAAACACCTTAATTATAGTTATTTTCAAACTTTTTATTTTTATTTTTATAAAATTGCTAGATGAATAGCCACGTGTCAAGTGCTGATGCTTGGTTGATCTAATGTGTGTGTAGGTGTTGGAGATGCTGGGGGAGGATTTCGGTGGGAGAGTGGGACTCGCGAAGGCATACTTCAACGCTTTCGATGCGTCCGTGAAGAAGCATTTTGAAGGGAACAGAGTGATAGCCAGCATGCAACAAAGCAACGATTTCATGTTCCTTGGGACCCAATCTGTGGCCTTGGGTCGCGTAGGTATGCACCTACATGGCTCGTAAATCTAAGTAGTAAAACTATGCTTTAATTTTAATATATCAGAAATATTATTATTGGCCCCATAAGAAGATCAAAATAAAAATTCATATTAGGTGTATCAAAAAATATATATATAATAATATCAATGATTTGTTGGGTCGGCGGTGCGTACGAAGTGTATCCGGAGCCAAAGGGGAATTAGTGCATGTAAGCTGGTCACACCTCATGGTGCAGACAAAAAAAAAAAACTAATGATAATACTCATAATTATGAGGTACATAAAAAATATAATTACAATCAGTTGGTGAAATAATAACAATAATATGAATTATTATTAGTTAAATTTATATTATTTTTTAGTTTATTTTAGTTATATTTTTCTAATGTAAAAATAATACTCATAATTATTAGGTAAATAAAAATAATAATTATAGCAATGAATTGGTGAAATTATCTTTTTTCGGAAAAATCTTTTTAAGATGCACTAAAACATTTTGTTATTTCGGAAACGAAAATTGCGTGTAATAGTACTGTCACATATTACTCGTGCTTTTTTTATTTGTGTTTTGCACGAAATTTTTATTAAAAATGATTTAAATAAAAATTTTATTAAATAAAAATTATATTTTATGTTGTTTAATATAATTAAATTATTAAGAATTATTAAGAATTATTAAGAATTATTAACAAAGATATTAAAAGTGAATTTTAAAATTATAAAAATAAATTAAAGAATTTCTTTAAAAAGATTAAATTGTAGGACGTAGAAAAAAATTTTGAAAATTAGTTATTTATAAAATTATTATCTTAACCTTAGTGATAATATTATTATTTGAAAAAAATTAAATATAATATAAATTTTTAACAGTTACTTTAAATAATAAAAAAAACAGGCTTGGCTGTAAAATACTTCAAGTATTCCTATGATAATATTATAGATATAAATATTATATAAGATTATAATTGTAACATACCAGATTTTAAAAGATAGTTCCAAATTCAAAGCATTGTTACCTTTGGAAAAAAAAAAAAAGGTTGAAGAGCACTAGTGATCAATAATTATAATGTGGGTTTTTTAATTTCTTGTGGGTAATTTTTGAAAATTATATTAAAATATTGGATGCAGGAGATGATTTTTGGTCTCTGGACACCCAAGCTGACCCAAACGGAGCATTTTGGCTACAAGGGTGCCACATGGTGCACTGTGCCTACAACAGTTTGTGGATGTGCAACTTCATTCACCCAGATTGGGACATGTTCATGTCAAACCACCCTTGTGCCAAGTTCCACGCTGCATCCAGGGCTATCTCCGGTGGACCAATTTACGTCAGTGATGCAATTGGTGAGCATGATTTTGAGCTG
The DNA here is from genome assembly GCA_030144865.1 of Tinospora cordifolia. Lineage (NCBI taxonomy): Eukaryota > Viridiplantae > Streptophyta > Magnoliopsida > Ranunculales > Menispermaceae > Tinospora > Tinospora cordifolia. Next base: position 12,583 of record JAJIYU010014740.1, read on the forward strand.
CTCAGGGCCCTGGTTTTACCTGATGGGTCTGTGTTGAGGTGCGAGCACTATGCTCTTCCCACTAAAGATTGCCTCTTCCAAGACCCTTTACATGATGGCATGACCATGCTCAAGATATGGAACCTTAACAAGGTAACTTTTTTATTTTTTGAAATTTCATATTAATCGTCTCGAATTAATGCATGGACATTGGTGCTCTAGATAATATTGTCGGTTAATTTAATTTAATTTAATTTCATCTAGACTAAAAATGAAATGGGCACTTAAGAGGGACTTTTTTTTCAAATAATACAAAATAAATAAATAAATTTTAAAATACCCAACTGGTAAAAGTTATACACAATCTACCCAACTTTCAACAGTGCACTGCCACATATGCGTCCACATGGCAGATTTGAATTTTTGTCGTGTCCACGTATGAAGGCGTCTTTTGAAAAGACGACTTCAGTGTAAATTTTTTTACACTAAAGGCGTCTTTTCAAAAGACGAC
>JAJIYU010014741.1:0-13050 GCA_030144865.1 Tinospora cordifolia
TTTTTTTTTTTTTTTTGCATTAAAAATACTTCTAATCCCGAAATTAGCATATGTAATTCAATACAAGTGAATCAATTTGAGAAAGAGACGTGTATTATGATGGATTGGAGACCGACGCGTTAATTATGAAGGTGGTTGCTTCAAGTCATACACATCTAATTCATGTTGCAGGATAAGGCTTGATATATTAACGTGACTTCAAGGAGCAGGACACAACCCCTTTTTTATTATTTTCTTTCTTCTTCTTCTTTTTTTTTTTTTTTTTCAATTGATAATACATTGAAAACTCATTTATGGAAGAGATAATACTAAATCTTTTGATGTTGCAGACAGTAGAGGACCACTAGATTTGATTTGAGACTCTTCGTTACTGCTGCCCACAAAATTTATGACATTTAAACCTAAAACTTTGGTAGCTGACAACTGAAAGATATGGAGAAATACTGATCATGACAGTAAGAAAAAAAAAAAAAAAATTGTACCCAAAAAGGGTTCCTTTTCCACTTGTTCCATATAATTACAACACATAGAAAGTGTTGTTTCTATTTCTGAATTATTTCAATTTGTTTGGCAGGCAGCGTAGCATCTTTTTAACACTGCTGTTGATATGGGTACCGGACCACTAAGAAATTCTAATTGCCCACCATGAACAGAGACCCAGTGAGAAAGAACGAATATAAGGCTCCAAGTTTGATTTGTTTGGGTACATGTCACCATAATTCATACACTAGGATAAGATATTTCAATATGTCAATTTTCCCTTGCTTATTTTCCCACTTCCGCCTCAAAGGTACTCCAATGAAAGACGCTAACTTTGCTTTATCTAGTAGTGTTCGTAAATTGGGTTGGCTCGGATTAGGGACAAACTCACAATCCAATCTAAACAGTTCGAGTCAACAAATATAAAACTCAACTCGAACCATTATATCTAAAATCCAACCAAATTCAAATAATTCAATTCAATTTAGGTTAAATTGAGTTATCATGTTGACTTTTAATATTCTTAGCAATTCAAATACCAAAAAAAGAGAAAAAACCTCTAGAATTGAGAAATAACATAAACAATCGACATTGATAATTAAGTATCACATAAAAGTCTATAATATCTACAACTTTTAAATATCAAATACAAACTTTTCCATATGAAATTTATAATTAAGTTACAATTCACAACATTAAAAACAAAATTATTATAAGTTTTAACTGCCAAAATATCAAATACAACTTTAACAAAGTTGAATCTAATTAAAAGCCCAGAGCGTAATATATAATAAAGCATCTTCCAAGCTTTCCTTTCTACGTTGAACTTTATTCATTCAGTTGAAAATGAAAATTAATAGTTAATGAATAAAAACAAACGCGAACAAATTATAAATTAAAGTAGCAAATAATTGGACATTTTTATTTTAGAAACTCCTTAAACTGTTCTTCTCATCCAAGAACAATTGAAAGATATCCCACAAACCGTTCAATTTGGGTTGAGTTGTGAGGTTGAGTTAATTTGCGCAACTCAACCTAAATGGTTTAGGTTAGTCATTTTAAAACTGAACTCAACCTAAATATACTTTAAAACTCAATCCAATTTAATCAAAGGTTCGGGTTGATCGGTTCAGTCGGGTTAATTAAGTTGATGAATACTCCTAACTTTATTAATTAGGTTGTGTTTGGTTAGTGAGAAAATTAGAATTTTTTCAAAAAAGTTTTAATTTTCTTAAAAAATTATTTTTTCGTGTTTTGTTGATAAAAATAGTGAGCCCAACAAATTTTTTTTAAGCGTAGGAGGTAAAATAAACTTTTCTCATAAAAAAGTTTTTTAACATTAATTTAAAAAATAAATACTTATAAATAACTTTTGTTAAATTTATATCTAGTTATACAGGTGTGAGAAAGTTTTTTCACCAACATTTTTTCAATTTTTTTAAAAGAAAACAGTATTTTTTGTTTTGAAAAAAAAAATTCTTAGCAACCAAACACATTTTTACTATTTTTATACCTGTGAAAAAAAATTTTGAGTGAAAAAGAAATTGGATAAGTGGTGAATATATATAGCCAACAAAACAATGGCATACACCTTATTTAAACCTAACGGCCAATCTCGTAGCCATGGGAATTGGGGAATCTTTCTTGGCAATAACTATGGTAGTAGTTGCAGAACTTTTGGGCTGGCGGAGAGGACTTAAACTTCTTGCTCTTGCTCATTTTCCTTTGCTTTGAGGAGGAGGTTCTACGGTAGGTTAGCAACTCCATGGAAGGGAAGGGAGTCAAGGGACCAGGTATTTCATACACTGAGGGGCTAGTTGTATTGAAGAGTACCGGATGTCCCGAATCTAGCAAGCGGTCAGAGAGAATTGACCTATTGATGTCGCAATCCTGTGATTTATATCTTTAGGAAAATTTTTATTTTCTAAGACAATAATGAAGTTGATAAGATTATTTTAAAGAAAAATTTGACAATCAAAATGCACAATTTTTTTATTTTTAAATAAAACATTTTTATTTTTAAAGAAAGTAACAAATCAATCATTCAAACACAATTAAGTGTAACAAATTGAATTCGCCTGACACCCTGTAAAGTTCGTTCCTAATTATATCATACATGACACTACATATAAAAGAATATTATTATTATTATTATAAATAATTATATTAAATATTTTTGTAACTCCTTAACATGCAGTATTTTATAACTTCTAAATCTTATAATATTTAAATTAATAAAATTATTTAAATATTATCATTATGATTGATGTAACTCCCATTTTAAAAATTTATATAGAGGGGTCTAATATTCTTAATTTTTTTTTCTTCTCTTGAAAAAATTCTTGTATTTTTACTTAATTTTCATTTGATTCATAATTATAATTATTATTATTATTATTATTATTGTAGTTGCATGTGATTATTAATCAAAACATTATTAGTATTAGTAGGAGACATTTGGCTTTCATGATTTTTGTTCTATTTATTTCAATTGAGGGTTGTTTTGTACCCTAGGGTTTAGCGCCTAGGTTGTGAGGTTTTTCCATGTCTCTCCTAACTTTGCCCACAGTTGTTGTCAAAGTATTCTTGTACATGTTGACAAGTTGTACATCTCAAAGAATGAAATGGGTTGTCTCCTTAACCTTAAAAGCAGAAATATATTTATATGTATATCTCATAATATAAATGGATGATTATTTATAAGTAGCGGCAATGATAATTGTGAAGGGAAAAGAGCCAAAAGCTTTCAATGACAGGACAGTCTTAACTGTCCACACAACTACATTTTACGTTTAGTCAAACAAAAAATCTAACATTATCGTACTTAAAGGGATTCTTCTATGGATTTCATCTGAAAGTTTTGGTTGGTTGGTATTTGGCACTGTATTAGTAGGTCTTCCACAGCTGCTCTTGCTTGTAAAAATTAGCATGGAGATGCATCTGATAATGACTTCTAGTAACGATAAATATTCAAATGTTTTGGTTACAGACAAGCAAGCTTTCAAGCAATTTTTCTTTCTTTCTTTCTTTCTTTCTTCTTTTTTTTTTTATATATAAAAACAGAGAACAAAACAAATTTTGTTCAAACATTATTTATGTTTATAATATATTAGTTTCTTAAAATGATAATTTGGCATTCTTCTTGCCTCAAATCTCACAGTAAATGCAACCTTGTTTCAAATATTAACTGGTGAAAATTTTTAGCAAAATGCAGGATTTTGCTTGCAATACCTGTTAGGGCATTTTTATATCAAAATAATCCCACTTTTATACTATTTTGGTATAAAGCTAATCTCCAACAGTAAATTATTCTTAAACACATTTACATTATTTTTAACATTATTTATATTATATTTTAACTGCTCTAAAAAAGCAAAATATATATATATATAGTCACTAGCATAAAAAAAACTTTATATATGTTGGATGACATTATATACATATATATATTGTGCGGTATGTCGAAAACATACAAGGAAATATAATATTAGCATTAAAGGGTTGTAGGAATAAAAATTACTTCATTTTTACATAAAGATTTTTATAATTTTTATGTTTATATTTAAAATTTTTTTATGTCAAAAAGTTAATTAGAATAAAACTAATTAAGTAGGAGAGGTTTGATGAAGGCATGCATTATAGCCAGTGCTTGGACCTACAGAAGCAATAAGAAATGTGACTGTTAGGTGTGAACTCTTAAAAGCTTGAAAAGAATGTGATGTCTTAGTTCCATGGCTATAAAGCAATCCCTTAAAATATTTTTATTTTTATTTTTGTTTCTTGGTTTTGAAAAGATTGAGAGTATTGAAAAAGTTGGTTTGGTTGGACAAGTCAACACACATTCCCTCTCATTTAGGCTATCTTTCTTAGGTGATTTAAACAAATATCTTATTAACCATTAAAATGACTATGATGCCCCCTTCCCTTTCTTCTTAAAAAAAAAAAAAAGAAAAAAGAAAAAAAAAAGAGAAAATATTTAATTATTTGAAATGAAGTTTGGCTCTTTCTTTAATTAATTAATTAATTAATTAAGTGACTGACCTGATCAGGAGATGCAAACAAAGTCCATTTTAAAGCAGTGTATGGTCCATGAAGACGGGGCAACCCACGAGGCTGACAAAAGAAAAAGATAACCCCAAAGTCACCTCTTTCATCCTTGTGCTTCTTTAAATATTTTAGACAAAATATTATTAAGTTTGGTGACGTGAAGAACTGCAACAGCCAACAACCCTAGAGGATTCTAGAGCCACTGTTTCAAGAAACCGTGCCCACTTCATCATCTTCCCCTCCCCTCCCTTGTTTAAACTGGTTTAGGGTCCATTTGATCTATAAGATAAGATAGAATTAATTATTTTTGTGAGATAAAAAATGAGATGAGATAGAATAAGATATAATAAATTAAAAATAAAAATTTTATCATATTTTATGGTATACCCAAAACATAAGGATTAGGAGTAAAATTATTTCAATTTTATCACAATTTTAAGTACCAAACAGCCCTTTAATGATTTGGGTATTATGTCATTATATATAATAAACCACCCTTTACAATTAGCATGAATGATGAAGATTAAATAAACCTTAGATCGACAACTATTGAATCTCTTTCTCTTTAATAAATCAAGTAAAAACACCTAGAGATGGATGTCTACATGATATATATAATTGTCTTATATATATTTGTATTGTATTCTAGCTACTGTAAAATTTTTTTGTTTAAAAAGTAAAAATGAAATAAAGAAAATGACAACCATGCTGTAATGAAGTTATAACTTTTGGGGTACATGATTTAAAATTAAGAAGTAATTACCCAAAAAACATCAAAACTAATTTGTATATAATCATCATTTTAATTACTTGAACAATTCCTCCACTTTTGGGGGCAGACAAAGGATGTGACAGTAACATTTTTTCTTTTTTTTTTTTTTTTTTTTTTTTGACTCTGGCCATTACCTTGATGATGGGTCTCTGAGATGATAAGCGTCCCTGACCACTTGGCCATTTATCATTTGCCTAGATGATTATGCACTCAAGTTGAATGATTCAATATTTGACCCATTTTTGAGGGGTTTAATCCATTAATGGAAAAGTTAAGGAGTAATTGAGTGATAATGAGATAATCAACTGCTTAATGATCTGTTTATTTGGAGACTTGAGAGTGAAAGCTGAATAGGAATTTTGGAGGTGTTTTAGATGGTTGGGAAGAGAGCCCTTTCTGTTTTTGCTGTAAATGTAGCAGACATGTTGGAATTTTGTAACCTTTGCTCTTCATCAATGGGTCCAATGATTATGACCTTCCCTTCTTGATGATATGTGTTACCGATCACATTAATTTGCCTTGCCCATCAAAATTATGAATCATATTACACCTTGGAGACGAAGCCATTTGAGATTTAAATATTTATTTTATTTATTTTGACAGTATGATTTTATAGATTGTAATCTCCATCTGACCAAAAGCTTATAATTATTAAGGTGGAGGAACTTAGGATTCTTGTAGATAAAAAGAAGTAATTTGGTATTGGGTGCAAAGGAGAGTGTATGAATTCTCCCATGTGCTGCGAGATTTGATATTCTGAGGTTGAGAGTGAGGGGCATCAAGTTCTTATTCTGAGCTTACCAAAAGGCAGAGGTTAAAAAGCATCTCTTTTGTAAACACAGATAGCAGATAATTATATGCTTTCACTTTCTCCTCCTGCCCCTCTTTCCTTGGATGCGATGCTTGTCTTTGTTTCTCTTTCTTTTCTCACTTTGAATCTTGCTATAAAATCATCTGCCTTTTATTATGAAAAACTCTGGATTCATGATTGTCAGCCATGAAAGCCCTGCCCCCCTCAGATTATTGGAAAAATGGACTATAAATTCGCACTTATGATAGAATTGAGCTGATTTAACAATCTGGGCAGTCCTTTAAGTTACAAAATTAATGTGCCAATTTGATTGATGATGCCATCTTGTTTACTTAGGTATCTTCTCCAGCTGTTTCTCTAAATAATTGCGTTATTTGCCAAAACAAGAAAGGGTTACAAGAGGATGGACTAATAACAATTAACAGTCAATAATTTTTTTTTTTTTAATTTGGATGGATATTTCCCATCGTTTTTGTTACATTTCAATTGCAGATTTTTTAAAAATTTCATGGCTCTTGTCTAAGAGAAGATGAACAAACGCTATTACAACAGTTCTCATCATCATCTTCTTCAGTAGAAGAAGAGACTTCGGTGATTCCGCTGGTAGCCGAAGAAGAGGAGGAAGAAGAAGAGGAAGAGAGACTTAAATTGGTCTTATCTTGCATCATTAAACCAACTATATTTGGCCTGAGTCTGTTATTGTTGCATATTGGTTGAGCTGTTTCTGGGTCATCTTTTGTGCTTCTTTTCTTCAAAAATATGCGACAAAGGACCCAATCTTCCATTTGCACCATCGTGGGCACCTATAGAAAGTTTATACAAATAAAGGGTTCAGCTCAATTTTTCCTGATTTCATCAGTAAAAATTAATAAAAATTTGAGGTACTAGTAGTACTGTTTTCATTCTAACAAACATGAACTTACTTGGAGAGCCGAGTCCTTCCTTTGAGGGAAAATGCAAGCCGAAGTTCCAGCACCGGCAAGTCTGTACTCATGCATCACCCAATCAGTTCTAGTTCCTTTTGTGGGTTTTCCTCCATAAAAAACTAGAGTTTTTTTCATTCCCACTAGCTGATTGCTCCTAGAAGCTACAATTTGTTTGTCAATTCCACTGGCTTTCCAGTACCCAGAAGCAGTTCCTCTGTTGGGTCTGTTTCCGTTTCTGTACTTGGCCTTCCTAGTGCTAAAAAAGTACCTTTCTTGCTCAGAATCACCTAAACATAATATCAAGATAAATACATGAGAAAACAGCCCCACATTTCAGAAACTCTCTTGAAACAGTACTACTTATAAATAAACCCATAAAAAGTAAAGAAACGAAAAGAAAAATCACGTACCTGGTAAATCCCAAGGATCAAACATACAGACATCAACTTCAGGAATGATGGAAGCAGGTAATGGGCAAGAGAAAGCCTTGCGTTTCAAGTACTGAACAACAAGTTCCTCGTCCGTAGGATGAAAACGAAAGCCCGGAGGCAATCTTATGACTCCATTTCTCACAAAATTGAGCCTTTTCTCCATGTTTTCGAAGCTACCCAGATAACAAATTTTACCAAACAGCCTAGAATTTCAATCTTCAATATTATTTTCTCAGGCTGCTGCTTGGTGGGCTTATTGTGATGAATTCACAGAAGCCATGTTTGGTTCTTATAATCAATCTAAAGGGAAGAATGAGAATAATTATAATAATAATAACAATTAGGCCCAGGGTATGGAGAGAGATAGAGAGAGAAGAAAGAAGAAAAGGTGATTGATTTGGGGGCATTGGGAGATTGGAAAAGCGATGCTTCTTTATAGTAACGTTGTGGGAAGAAAGAAAGAATTGCTGAATAGGACGACACCCATTTGGCGTAAAAGAGACTCCAACCCCTTCCTTTGACACATCTTTTAACTCAAACAAAAGGTTTTTTCATCGAATCACCTTTCTTCCTTCCCATATGCTTTAAATTGCTTATGATTTATATATACTTTAGGTCTTAGCAAATATATTACATAAATTTCTTTTTTTTTTTTTTTGTTCTTTAGCAAAAACCACCAAATTAACTGTTGCACATGTGAGTGATGTACTGTTAAATTGTATATCTATTCATTTAACATATATAAATATTAATTATCAACAAGTATTTGATTTGATTATTCACTTGTCTATTTTGTTTAAGCAAAGTTTCCATTTTGAGTCTCGTGAATACACTAACGCTGTTGGGAGGCTTCACGCCCCATATGAGAGTGCTTTGAGGCTGAGGGAGATTAATATTGAGGTACGCATTAAGTTAGCCTAAAAACACCTTACGATAAACCCAAAAAAAAAATGATACAAATATTAATTTTGAGTGATATGTATTTTAAAGTGTCTGTCTATTTATTCAACAACCGTAAATATTGTATTTTATAAAAATGTGCCATCAATATTTTTAAAAAATGTAAAATAAATTTTAAAATAAATAAAGTATATAATTTTAAAAATTTAAATATAAAAAAACATATTTGAATTTCAGACCAAAATGAATAGTAACCATGCGGCTTAATTAGAATTAAACTTTTTTTAATATTTTTTGAATTAAACATTATATTATTTTTATTTTGTTGTCTATAGTAACTTCAGAACAGTGAAAAGGGTATTCTGGTCATTCCGTTAATGAGCCCAAAAGAGGGACTCGTGAGGCCTCTTGCATCCGTGCAGGTGAAGTCACCCGTATGTCATGCTTAGGTTCGGAGACAGCTTTCTTAATGGAAATGCGCAATTACGAAACTGACCCCCGTGATTACTCCTAATGCCCTATGAAATAAGAAAATATTTTCCTTTTCCTATTTAAAATTTTTATTTTTTTGATTTATTTAATGGGTTCGGGTCCCATACAAAATGTATAAAAATTTCTAGTGCTAGGCACGCATATCATGATATACGTATTCATTCCATAATAAAATAACGACATGAAACCATGAGCTGCTGATCTTCGTATAATTAGTATCCTAGGCCACATGTTGACTTATATATATATATATATATATATATATATATATATATATATATGTATATATATAAAGTACATGAAAAAGAGTAGAGCATTTATATATTATTCTCTTTTTAGGATTTATTATTAAAATCCTCAAAATTACAGTGATTCTAAGAAAAACTGGGTATTACATCATATTAGATTTTTTTTTTTTTTAAGGAAAGATGCCCTTCTAAATATAGGCAAAAGAAACAGGCATGAGAGTGCGCTGGAGATTCCTTCAGCAGTGTCACCATGGAGCATTTTTTTTTTCTCTAAAGTGTCTAGTGCATCTTCGAGGCTAATAATTACTCTACCACTGATTTACTCCTCATTAGAAGGTTAGGTTTTTTAACAATTATTGTTGCATTCATAAGGATTCAAACCTTGAACCTTATTTAAAGGAAATGACGAATAAATGGCCAAACCAAGCAAATAAAAATTTATATTATATATTGTAAAAAAGTTGATATAAACTTCTATTTGTTTAAAAAATTGTATTACTACCCAATTAATGTTACATTGAAAGGAGAAGATTTAATGTCGACAAAAGTCTCAAGGACAAATTTTGGGTATAAACAAATTTATATTAAAATAACTTTTTTCATTTAAATTTTATAATAGTTTAAATGGTGATTAGTTATATGTTTATCATGATAAACTATAAAAAAAAATTATGGTCTTTAATGTGATATCCTTTTAAAATAAAAAATTGTAATGTATGTATAATATATATGATTGAATCTTATTTTACCTGTGTAGTTTTAATACATTGAGCTTATATTTTTTTTTTGTTCCCACCTTAAAAAATTAAGATTTTTTTGTTTTTTTGAAATGGAGGTAGATGGATTACTGAATTTAAAAATAGAATTTATCTGATTCAAAACATTTTGAGAACAATTTTGTTAAAAGATGTCTTATTAAGAAAAAAATAAAAATTATTTTTTTAATTTTTTTTTTAATCAATCAAAAACAAATTTTTTTCTGCTTCACCTGATAATAATTTTAAAAAGAAATAAAAAAAAAGGAAAAAAGAAAAAGCGAGAGAGGGGCAGTTTGGTCAAAGCGCAGGTGTGGGGGAGTTGGGAGAATAGAGAAAGGAGAGAAAAGGGGCGTATGGGACCCAGGTGCCCTGGAAACGACGGACACCACCTCAGTCTTGAGGCTAAGTGACAAGATTGCCACGTCCCTCTCCATACCCATCTCAAGATCTCCTCGATCTTCTCCCTCCTTTATTTTCCTTCCCCGCCAAATGACGTAACTGCCCTCGAATCTTTCATATAATTACGCACTCATTGCTAAATACTCGAACTAAATTCATGATTATCATTAGCTTTTCAATAACCAATAATTATAAAATCATACGTACTGGGCTTCGATGAATTAAATAAAAATAAGAATAAATAAAACAAATAAAGTCAATATCGATAAGAGAATCCAATACCCATAAATTAGAAAAAAAAAAATAAAAGAAAGAAAGAAACGGTGCTTAAATAATAAAAAGAAACATATCAAAATCTTATCTTAAATGCAATAAATACCAACCCCACAAGAGCCAGAACAGCTGGTGGGTAAATTAGTGGTAGATGGAAGGGTATTATGGGGACTATAAAAATTGAAGTGGAGGTAACGTGGGACGGTTGGGTTTTTGCTCAACTGGAGCCTAACATCAAAAATAATAAATATACAAAATATTTTCTTTAATTTATTTCTGTCTCTTTTTTTTTTTAATTTCAAAAAAAAAAAAAATGAATGGGTAGCCTCAAACGTTGACAACTGAAGGGAAGAGGAGGCAAGGGAAGAGTTCCGTAGACAGAAGGGGAAACCCTTTAATGCAAAATAAATAAATAATAATAATATAGTAAAGGTCACAGCAAAAGCAAATAAAATAAAAAAAAAAAAAAAAAAAGGAGAAGAAGAAAAGAAAGTAAGAGAAAGGCAGAGATTCGAATGGAGAATACTTAAGCAAGTGGTCACAGCGTCTCACCCACTTGCATTATACATTGGATGCAAAGAAGAAGAAAAGTAGGGTTTCGTAAGCCATGTAATGTATAAATTAAAAAATATATATATTATTTTAGATTATAAAAATAAAATAAAAAAATAAAAAAATATTGATGATATTGCGGCTCTCTTTTCTTGTGTTGTTTGAGGGTCAAACTAGCTTGCGTGTGGGTGTTGAAGAGGGTTTTAAGGGCCACAGCAGAAACGTCAAACCCCACAATTATTGTGCTTTCCAGTAAAAAATCATTCTCTCACTTCCAAAATCTCAACCCTCTTCAGCTCATTATTTATTATTTGTTTTTTATTTTTTTATTTTTTAACATATGACCTAACAAATTATTTTACTAAACTAAACCCCAATGCTAATCCAACAAACCTCCTTTTTATAAACCCTTTTATTTTTTTTGCATATATAATACTAATGCTCCTTTAAAATTTTTTTTTCTTTTTTCTAGTCGACTCAAAATATATATTTAAATAAATGGGTATATATCAAAATTAATATTATTGTACCCTACATTACTATATCATGAAAAAGAGAAAGTTATTATAAAGATTTTGACTGAAAAATTTTGCAAAAGAGAGATTATTTTTTGAATAAATGAACATGATATTGGTTATTGTTTGATATTTATAAAGTACAAAATAAAAAAAGTAGTCTTGTACCAAATGGTAGCAAGTTTGTTACATAAAATACAAGTAAAACCCTACATTTGAAGAAAAAAAAAATTAAGTTAAAGCTGATATCAGTATTTATAAAGATTTGTTTAAAATTTTTGGTTTTAGATCTTTATGGGTTTTGTCCCAATTGGTGTATTGAAAAATACATGGTTGGAGGTTGATGGTTGCCCTTCTCACAAGCTTCTGAATATGATGGATGGCACAAGGAATGAAATGGTCCAAGTTTAATTAATGTGTGTTGGTGGGTTTTTTACAGATGAAAATTATTTCAACTTTTGTGAGTGATGTGTGTGTGTTTTTGATTTAGGAGAGAGATTTTTTTTTTTTTTTCTTTTCTTTGGTTCTTTCTTTCTCTTCCCTTAAAATTCTTCAAGCAAACATGGATAGATATTCAAGTAATACTTATAATTTGAAGAGGAAACTGAACCTTAGAAATGAAGAGAGTTGGTGAGGATTTCTAAAACAAAGTGAGTAATCAAGCTTGTTTGTTTCTTTGATATGAAGGGCTCCTGCATGCTCTCTTTGTTATGGAAACTATCATAATTAACATTATTTTTATTTTTATTTTTTTAATGTATTTTAAAAGGCACATCTATTAATGAAAGTATCCTTTGAAAATTATGCTATAAGATTTTTTTTTAAAAAAATAATTTTATTACTAATAGGATTAAAATAGTAATTTTTTAAATAACTTCTTTCAAGTTTTTCTCTACAACCCTACATTTTTTTTTAGGTTTTTAACCAATTACCCTGATTTATCTTTTTAACTTTTAAGAAATATTGTTTAACTGTCGTTATTAAATTTTAGGTTTTTTTCTTTTGGTATGCTGATAATTTTTGCAATATAAATATTTGGGATAGTTGAGGATGAAACTTTTTTTCTACCCCAAGTATCCTTTAAAACTTTACGTTATATTTAAATGACAAATTTTAATTTTTTTTCTACACCCTATAATTTAGGTTATTTTAACAAATTTTCTAATTTACCCTTTTAACTTTTAAATTTTATTTGTTATGTATTTATTAACATTTGTAATAATTTAATAACCTTTAATAAAAATATATTATTTTTAGCATTTTTAGTGAAAATTATGTGCAACGCATATACATAAATAGTACTTTTATAGTAGGAAACTTTAGGTAGTTGATCATAAGCCTTTTTTATTCAAAGTACATTTTAAAATTTTATTTTACATTTAATTTAGATAATTAATTTTATTATTAATAGAGTTAAAACAATAATTTCTTTTTAAATTTACAGTG
>JAJIYU010014742.1:0-13054 GCA_030144865.1 Tinospora cordifolia
ATTTTGATGGAAAATGATGAATTAGACAATTTATAATTGTAGAGGACGAAAAATGTGAAATTTCGATATATAACACATATATATAAATATGTATTGGTAAAAAGAAGAAAACAAAAAACTAAAAAGAAAAAAAAATGTTTTCGGGCTCGGGCCGAGCGTGGTCTGGCCGTTCGGCTCGACCCGAGCGCGTGGTGCGCGCGGGCTTGAGCTCGTGCGCCTTGGGGCCTAGATTTTTGGGCCGGCCCACGCGCCCAATGGGGTTCAAACCAGCCCTGTTTTGTCTTTTCTACAAGGGATTTCTGATTTTCTTTTGAATTTCAGTGAATTTCTGGGGATTTTTGGCATTTTTCAGCACAAAAACCATGGGAGCATGAGGTATTTGATCCATGGTTTTGGCCATCACTTCATGGCCTCCCTTGTGGCCAATCCAGGCTGCCAACTGGGCATCCAGCATGTGATGCTAAGTGCCACCTGGATGCCACATGTCATCTACACCCTTGCCAAACAAGCATCTTCATGCAACAAAAAAGGGCATTCTCGAGCTCAAACACAGAATTTCCAAATTATGTAGCAAAGTTTCCAAGCTCATAACTTCTTCAATTCCCCACAAAATCTTTCAAACCATAGCTTGATTTGGAGCTTGAACCACCACCTACAAGGTCTTACAAGTGGCTTGCCCAGTCCTTGAGTCGTTTGAAGCAGAAAAAACCAAGAAGAGGGCCGTCCACACTGTTCAAACCCAGAAATTTCAGAAAGTGTGTGCTGCAACCATCTTTGGAACCTTGAATCTTGGCCATTTCCGGTTCCTTTTTTAAGGTAAAATGGTTCATTCCCTTCATTTTAGTGTGTATTTTGATCTTTAACAGTTAGAGGATGAGAAATAAGGCCTTATGCATGATTTTAGAACCCTTTTTGTAGCCTACTTACTCACTGTCACAATTGTGAAACAGAGACAGTTGGAGAAATCTTGGGAAAGCTTACTCTTGGACCACTCTAGGCACATCCCTGAGGCAAAGATCCATAATTCTACTCCTTGCCATGAATAATCAAGTGTCCAAGTGGTAGGAATAAAAAATTAAAACGTTTAATGTGTTGTATAAGTCACTGTCGCTAACTGTTAGACATACTGTTGCAATAGTGCTGGCAGAATCGGGTTGAGGCCAGAATAAGAGCTATATTCGGGGCACCTAAAGGCACCCTTTTGGGCTGGGACCAAAGGCATTGTAGACTCCATGATAGAGGTTCCATGAAGGTATAAAGACTTGGTCTTAAACTCTTATGGATATGTCTTGTTAATACATACAAATGTGCTATGATTATAAGGTGCTAGAGTAAATTCTTTGTGTTCTTTAGAATGTAGCAGAATATTGATAGAAAGATTGACATGTTTTAGATGTTGCATGCTACTGATTCAAAGTGATTATGATTAGTGGGTATGTTATGACCTGTAAACTTCAAGTGGACACAAGAAACAACCCATAGGATGGTGATTGAATAAGGGAAAAGAACACTAGAAGATAGTGGAATTTTTAAACCCAGAAATTTCCTGCAATTTGGCCAAAATTTCTAAGATGAAATTGACTGACCAAACCTTCATGGATTGATCTGAAATTTGGTAGAGAGACCCTTAGATATATCTAGAAGTGGCCTACAAAATTTCAAGGCATTCTGATGTGTGTAGCTAGGTCAACTAAGGCAGACAGTCACTGCCTGTCACAGGGTATACGTGATCTGAGTAGTTTCTGTTATTATGCTTAGAAACCTTAGTAAATGAGGTCTAAAAATTATAGTTTAAAATTCTGAAAACTTTAGGAAGTATAGAACAGTTCTGCAAAGTTTGGCGCAGATCCGATGAACAGATTGCCTGCAGAAAAATTGGAAAAACGGTTGCGTAGATAGGGCCATAGGCTAAGGTTTGTGCCTAAGTAATGGGAATTGGGAAAGTTAACCCTTTTTGGCCCAATGACCCCATAAGGACCAGAATTGACCCTGTATGACTGTTGACCAGCTAGGTCAGCAAATGATGAGTTGACTAAGGTGGACCGAGATTGACCAAAGTCAATGAAATGGACTTAGTAACTAAGGCAAGTGAACGAACATGTGTGAACTATTCTTGACTAGGTCAAGTAATTGATTAACCAAAGATAAAGAATTAGAGTGAGCTAAGTCCCATATTAATGATAAGAAGTTGCGTCAATTTCGCAGGACCTAGTACTAGCAGGACGTGACCAGTTGCGAGATGAGCGCCGGTAGCAGAGCATCCCCGTGAGTAGTGTTTTCTAACTCATTCTTAGAGCTTGTTATTCTGTGCATTATGAAAATTGGATTACATATTGTGATGAACCTGCATACTTTTTAAATGAGTTTTAAATGAAAAGTGCATCGAGACTCGAGGTCCGAGAGTATAGGGTTAGGGTGAGTTGTGTCGGTCTCTTATACAACCCCGAGAGGTGACCACCTAGCACAGAGTGCTCGCCAGGGGGTTCTGTGGGCCTACGATGATGGCAACGACAATAAGACCTAATCGGGCCGTCACCATGAGGCAACGACAATAAGACCTAGTTGGTCGTTACGATGATGGCAACAACAATAAGACCTAATCGAAGTCGACACGATGCGCCTAACCGTCTGCAACCCGCTCGAGTAATTTTTAATCGCCTCGGAGAGCTTGCGAGCCTCGGCGAATGTTTTTACTATTCAACTATTTTTGAATGAAGGTGCACGACTACATTATGGTTTAAACTGTGTTTACTGTTGCATTCACTTGCATATGTTATTGCTCATGCATTCATGGCACATGTTTTAATTGTGGAATACTTGTTTTAATTTTGAATTAGACTGAATTACTCACTGAGCCGTTGTGGACAATTAGGCTCACTACTCTAACTTTACAGGTTCTTCAGCAGCGGATAAGGGCAAGGGGGTGGTCATCGCATAGAGTTGCCTCCCCTTACTCTTTTGGTAGGATTTCTTTGTATTTCACTTTCTGTTATTGCTTTTGAGGGTTAGGACCTATGTATAAGAGTGAGGATAGCCTGTATATAATGAACACTCTCTCCCATTGCTACATATGTTGTAATAACCCATTTCGGAAATATGAAGTTCTTATTGGGGTTCGTATGTTAAATTTCTTCTGCTTTCCGTGTGATTACTCTGAAAGTGTGTAGTGTAGGGTTGTACGTTGAGGTTTAACAGTGTCTTGGCAAGCTCGGCTTGCGAGTGGGTTTGTTGGGACACTGTGCCGATCGGTTCGCCCTTCATCCTAGGGAAGGGGTCCCGACAGCGTTGGTATCAAAGCCTAAGGTTTTTTCCAATTAAGGAATAACATGGGCTATGTGCCTAGGAGAGTCTCAGAGTAATCGCAAAAGTATAAAAAAGAAAAGACCTTAGAAAAGACTTAGAGTAGCAACATGGGAGTATGGACAAAACTTTCTAACTCCTGACTAGTAGAAAGAGGAACCTAGTGAGTGTGGCCATAACATGAGGGGAATCGGACTGTCATAGGGTGTTAGTGAGTTTTAAGATTGAGACTTTAAACCTTGTGGGTTAGGTGATTCCTTAGAAATAGTCGTCTTGATGTCTGAAGTCGTGGTCTGCTCATTTGGAACTAATGAAAGTTAAACATTTTTATGCAGACCACGATGCCTCCTTGATGTGAGAGACCACGCGAGACCCCAGAGCCGACACCGTCGCCACCTCCGGTTCAGTTTGAACAGGACGCCATACAGAGGTTAGAGGCCTTGATCAAGGCGTCTAATGAGGCCGGTCTCGCCCAGATAGCCTTACTGAGTGAGAGGCTTGAAAGGATTGAGGCCGAGAGACAGAGGGCTGAGCCAGCAGCTCCTCCTGCGCCGGTTGTACCTGAGATCCGGGAGGAAGAGAGGGTTGTAGCCCAGGCAGAGGTATCCCCAGTGAGGCAGGGTGATGACTCCACTCATGATCGCCTCCTGAAGAGCTTCTTGGACCTGAGGCCCAAGGAGTTCCACGGGGGTTTGAGTTTAGAGGTGGTTGAGAACTGGCTTCTCAACATTGAGAAAAATGCTAGGACGCTGAAGCTGTCTGAGGAGAACCGGGTGTTGTTCGCTACACACATGCTCAAAGATGAGGCCGCGGTTTGGTGGAGGGACACTCAGCTTATAGAGGGACAGATTTCTACATGGGCTCAGTTTCGGGAGCTATTCTTGAGTGCCTATGTCCCTACAACAGAGAGAGAGCATAAGAAGGTGGAGTTCCTAACATTGCAGCAGGGTGATATGTTGGTTAGGGAGTACACCCACAGATTTTTCAGACTGGAGGCCTATGCACCCGAGCTAGTGAGTAACCCGAGGGAGAGACCTGGATTCTTCCGTCGTGGGTTGAGGGCTAGCATCAGACAGACTACATCAGCATATAGTGAGGCTACTCTTGAGGTTATACAGATGCATGCACTACAGTTTGAGGCGGATGGCAGGGATCAGCGTTCGGCCCCACAGATGGTACAGAGTGCATCCTTGCAGACGCAGCCCCAGTCTCAGCCACAGTCACAGGCACAGGGAGGCCATCGTGGTGGGTTCCGAGGAGGCAGGTTTCATAGGAAGAGGAAGTATACGGAGGGATCGTCTGGAGGAGCATAGACTCAGCCTACTACCGCAGTCACACTCGCAGCCACCCTAGTACAGGCATATCAGCCGGTGGGACAGCCACCAACTTAGCAGGGAGGCCGAGGTGGAGGTCGAGGCAGAGGTAGAGGCAGAGATTCAGGGGGCAGAGGCCAAGGCCGAGGCCAGACTGAGCAGAGGCGTCTGATTATTTGTTACCAGTGTGGTCAGCCAGGCCACAAGAGATATCACTACCCTATTCTTGTCCCAGCTTTCAGTGCACCCACCACCAGCACTCGAGAGACAGCACAGGCCATCACCTACCCAGATTCTGAGGCGACGAAGGCTTTAGTAAAGGGTAACATGTTCGTACTTGATACATCTATTTATGTGTTGATTAATGCTAGATCTACATTGTCTTTTATTTCTGGGCACGCCGTAGATAGATTGGGGATTAGATCTGTTAGAACATCTACATGGCTCGTGTTGAGCACTACAGCCGGGGAACGGATCTACCCCAATTTGGTTTGTGAGGGCTGCATGTTGAGGTTTGACGACTTCGAGACTCTTCTGGACCTTAGGGTACTAGAGTTCTTGGAGTTCGACGTTATACTTGGGATTGACTGGCTAGTAGTTGATCATGCTTATGTCGACTGCTTTGCCAAGAGGGTAGTATTTCAGATTCCAGGATAGCCTGTTGTGATCTTTCAGGGCAGCGCTTCTGATAGGTCGAGGACCCTGGGTAGGATAGCGACACAGTCTGACATCGATACAGTGGCCAGTATGGTCACCACTGGTGAGGGACCTTCACAGCAGAGCATAGATGAGATTCCTGTTGTTAGAGACTTTCTTGATGTGTTTCCCGAGGATTTGCCCAGCTTGCCTCCCAAACGGGAGATTGACTTTATCATTGAGATTATTCCGGGGACACAACCCATTTCAATCCCTCCTTATGGGATGGAGCCTAAGGAATTACAGGAACTGAAGGTCCAACTTGAGGAGTTGATGAGTAAGGGTTTTATTACCTCGAGTGTGTCACCTTGGGGTGCTTTAGTGTTGTTTGTGAAGAAGAAGGATGGGAGCCTCCGTTTGTGTATCGATTATCGATAGCTGAATAAGGTGACAGTGAAGAACAAGTACCCTCTCCCGCGGATTGATGACTTGTTCGATCAGCTTCGAGGTGCTACTGTATTTTCAAAGATCGATCTGAAATCTAGGTACCATCAGCTGAGAGTTAGGGAAGAGGATGTACCGAAGACGGCCTTTCGGACTCACTATGGGTACTACGAGTTCTTAGTCATGTCGTTTGGCGTGACAATGCCCCAGCGATGTTCATGGACTTGATGAAGAGAGTGTTTCGTCCCTATCTCGACTCATTCGTCATCATCTTTATCGATGGCATCCTTATTTACTCGAGGACTAGGGAGGAACACGCTGAGCACTTGCGGATCGCACTGCAGACTCTCAGAGATCATCGGTTGTATGCCAAGTTTAGCAAGTGTGAGTTCTGGTTGACAGAAGTCCGATTTTTGTGCCATGTAGTAGGAGCCGGGGGCATCTCAGTTGATCCAGCTAAGGTTGAGGCTATTATTGGTTGGTCGAGACCTACCACTGTGACAGAGATCCATAGCTTTTTGGGTTTGGCAGGCTATTACCGTAGATTTGTGCCAAACTTATCGAGGATCGCTGCCCCCATGACGAAGCTTACACAAAAGAACGTGCCATTCGTGTGGACAGATAAGTGTAACGAAGCCTTTCTTGAACTGAAGCGTCATTTGACATCTGCTCCAGTTCTTGTACTACCAGAACTTGGTCGTGAGCTGACGATCTATATAGATGCATGTAGTACAGGCCTTGGGTGTGTGTTGATGCAGGGTGATGGAGTTGTCGCTTTTGCTTCGCGACAGCTGAAGACTCATGAGAGGAACTACCCTGTGCATGATCTAGAGCTGGCGGCAGTAGTGTTTGCGCTCAAGATTTGGCGACACTATTTGTATGGTAAGCGTTTCACGCTGTATTCTAATCATAAGAGCCTCAAGTACCTATTTTCACAGGACCTTAACATGAGGCAGAGGAGATGGATGGAGCTACTTAAGGATTATGACTTTACCATAGAGTACCATCCCAGGAAAGCCAATGTGGTGGCTGATGCGCTTAGTAGAGTACGGGTCGAGACTGCTTGTGTGGCTAGGCATATGTCTCAAGAGTGGAGGATGATTGATTATGTGACAATGATGAGTATCCACGAGACTTCGACCGAGACCAGAGTCAATGCACAGATGAGAGCCCAGCCGGTGTTGCTTACTGAGATTATGGAGGTTCAGCCTCATGATGTTGATTTTGTGATGTACTGGGGGCGAGCAGACGACACTTCTTATGTGGAGTGGTCGGTTGATACTGATGGCGCGCTGAGGTTTAGGGGACGATTGTGGGTACCAGATGACCCTCGCCTGAGACAAGGAGTGCTAGCAGAGCTGCACCGCTCGAGATGTACCATCCATCTAGTCACCAATAAGATGTATCAGGATGCTCGACGTACTTATTGGTGGTCAGGGATGAAGCGGGATATTGCAGCCTTTGTGCAGAGATGTGATACGTGCCAGCAGATTAAGGCTGAGCACCAGAGACCCGATGGGTTATTATAGCCCTTGGCAATTCCCGAGTGGAAATGGGAGCATATTGCCATGGACTTCGTGATGGGATTACCCCGGACTCAGCGGAGACATGATGCTATATGGGTTATTGTGGATAGACTTACTAAGTCAGCTCATTTCCTCCCGATGCATAGTAGAGATTCGGTGGAGAGGCTGAGTCGACTGTATATCCGTGAGATTGTGAGATTACATGGGGTCTTAGTATCCATAGTGTCTGACAAAGATGCTCGGTTTATGTCCCGTTTTTGGCAGAGCTTGCAGAATCAGTTAGGGACTAGCGTGAACTTGAGCACAGCTTTCCATCCACAGACTGATGGACAGTCTGAGAGAGTTATTCAGGTACTTGAGGATATGTTGAGGGCATGCATAGTTGATTTTGGTGGTAACTGGGAGGATCACTTGCCCCTGTGTGAGTTTGCATATAATAACAGCTACTAGGCGAGTATCGGCATGACACCTTTTGAGGCATTATATGGCCGACCTTGTCGATCGCCAGCTTGTTGGGCTGAGGTTGGCGATACAGCAGTGTTGGGCCCTACTTTTGTGCAAGAGCAGAATGAGAAGATTCAGCGGATCCGTCAGAACATGAAGGCAGCTCAGGACCGGCAGAAGAGCTACGCAGATAACCGGAGGAAGGTCCTAGAGTTTGCGGTTGGTGATCATGTTCTCTTTTGAGTTTTCCCTAGGAAGGGGCCGACTCGGTTTGGCATTTCAGGGAAACTCGCACCGAGGTATATTAGGCCTTTCGAGATCCTTGAGCGTGCAGGTCCTGTGGCATACCGATTGGCGTTGCCGCCTCAGTTATCAGGGGTACATAATGTGTTCCATATATCGATGTTGAGGAAGTACCACCCTGATCCCTCGCATGTGATTAATTGGAGACACGTTGACTTGCGAGAGGATTGCACGTATGATGAGGCTCTAGTAGCCATTGTTGATCGAGCCGTGAGGAAACTGCGCAACAAAGAGATACCGATGGTACGGGTACGTTGGTAGTTTCACGATGCTAAGCAGGACACTTGGGAGCGAGAGGATTATATGACGAGTCACTTCCCAGAGATTATGGGAGTTGCCCCTTGACCTTTAGTACATCAGAGAATTTCGAGGACGAAATTTATTTTAAGGAGGGGAAACTGTGACGACCCATGTTTTTTTTAACACCAGGTCGACGGATCCGACATTTATGTACTCCATGTATTTTCTATAATTTTAATGAGAAAATACAAAATTTTCCCCAAATTTTCCTAATTTTAGACTAATTAAGAAAGAAATGGAAATAATCCGAGAAAATTCAATTTTTAGAAGAAAACACATGACAGTATTAAAAAAATGTGTTTTCTTGAGAAAAATAATTTATAGGATTGATTTATAAATTTTTGGAGCAATTATCGAATTTTTAGAATGATAAGTGGAATTTTTTGAAGAAAAAAATATGATTTTGGGGAAATTATTTAATTTTTAGAGAAAATAATTGAATAAATGTTGAAATTGTGTATAATGTTGATATTTTGATGGAAAATGATGAATTAGACAATTTATAATTGTAGAGGACGAAAAATGTGAAATTTCGATATATAACACATATATATAAATATGTATTGGTAAAAAGAAGAAAATGAAAAACTAAAAAGAAAAAAAAAAGTTTTCAGGCTCGGGCCGGCGCACGGGCCAAGCGTGGTCGGGTCGTTCGGCCCGACCTGAGCCCGTGGTGCGCGCGGGCTTGAGCCTGCGCGCCTTGGGGCCCAGATTTTTGGGCCGACCCAAGCACCCAATGGGGTCCAAACCAGCCATGTTTTGTCTTTTCTGCACGAGATTTTTTATTTTCTTTCGAATTTCAGCGAATTTCTGAGGATTTTTGGCATTTTCCAGCACAAAAACCATGGGAGCATGTGGTATTTGATCCATGGTTTTGGCCATCACTTCATGGCCTCCCTTGTGGCCAATCCAGGTTGCCAACTGGGCATCGAGCATGTGATGCTAAGTGCCACCTGGATGCCACATGTCATCCACACCCTTGCCAAAAAAGTATCTTCATGCAACAAAAAGGGCATTCTTGAGCTCAAACACAAAATTTCCAGATTCTGTAGCAAAGTTCCCAAGCTCATAACTTCTTCAATTCCCCACCAAATCTTTCAAACCATAGCTTGATTTGAAGCTTGAACCACCACCTACAAGGTCCTACAAGTGGTTTGCCCATTCCTCGAGCCCTTTGAAGTAGAAAACACCAAGAAGAGGGTTGTCCACACTGTTCAAACCCAGAAATTTCAGAAAGTGTGTGCTGCAACCATATTTGGAACCTTGAACCTTGGCCATTTCCGGTTCCTTTCTGAAGGTAAAATGGTTCATTCCCTTCATTTTAGTGTGTATTTTGATCTTTAAGAGTTAGAGGATGAGAAATAAGGCCTTATGCATGATTTTAGAACCCTTTTTGTAGCCTACTTACTCACTGTCCCAACTGTGAAATAGAGACAGTTGGAAAAATCTTGGGAAAGCTTACTCCTAGACCACTCTAGGCACATCCCTAAGGTAAAGATACATCATTCTACTCCTTGCCATGAATAATCAAGTGTCCAAGTGGTAGGAATCAGAAATTGAAACGTTTAATGTGTTGTATAAGTCACTGTCGCTAACTGTTAGACATACTGTTGCAACAATGCTGGCAGAACTGGGTTGAGGCCAGAATAAGAGCTATATTCGGGGCACCTTTTGGGCTGGGACCAGAGACATTGTAGACTCCATAATAGAGGTTCCAGGAAGGTATAAAGACGTGGCCTTAAACTTTTATGGATATGTCTTGTTAATACATGCAAATGTGCTATAATTATAAGGTGCTAGAGTAAATTCTTTGTGTTCTTTAGAATGTAACAGAATATTGATAGAAAGATTGACATGTTTTAGATGTTGCATGCTACTGATTCAAAGTGATTGTGATTAGTGGGTATGTTATGACCTATAAACTGTAAGTGGACACAAGAAACAACCCATAGGATGGTGATTGAATAAGGGAAAAGAACACTAGAAGATAGTGGAATCTTTAAACCCAGAAATTTTCTGCAATCTGGCCGAAATTTCTGAGATGAAATTGACTGAACAAACCGTGATGGATTGATCTTAAATTTGGTGGAGAGACCCTTAGATATGTCTAGAAGTGGCCTACAAAATTTCAAGGCATTCTGATGTGTGTAGTTAGGTCAACTAAGGCAGACAGTCACTGCCTGTCACAGGGTATACGTGATCTGAGCAGTTTCTGTTATTATGCTTAAAAACCTTAGTAAATGAGGTCTAAAAATTGTAATTTAAAATTTTGGAAAACTTTAGGAAGTCTAGAACAGTTTTAAAAAGTTTGGCACAGATCCGATGAACGGATTGCCTGCAGAAAAATTGGAAAAACGGTTGCGTAGATAGGGCCATAGGCTAAGGTTTGTGCCTAAGTAATGGGAATTGGGAAAGTTAACCCTTTTTGGCCCAATGACCCCATAAGGACCAGAATTGACCCTGTATGACTGTTGACCAGCTAGGTCAGCAAATGATGAGTTGACTAAGGTGGACCGAGATTGACCAAGGTCGATCAAATGGACTTAGTAACTAAAGCAAGTGAATGAACATATGTGAACTATTCTTGACTAGGTCAAGTAATTGATTAACCAAAGATAAAGAATTAGAGTGAGCCAAGTCTCATATTAATGATAAGAAGTTGGGTCAATTTTGCAGGACCCAGTACTAGCAGGACGCGACCGGTCGTGAGAGGAGCGCCGGTAGCGGAGCATCCCTGTGAGTAGTGTTTTCTAACTCATTCTTAGAGCTTGTTATTCTGTACATTTTGAAAATTGGATTACATATTGTGATGAACTTGCATACTTTTAAATGAGTTTTAAATGAAAAGTGCACCGAGACTCGAGGTCCGAGAGTACAGGGTTAGGGTGAGTTGTGTCGGTCTCTTATACGACCCCGAGAGGCGACCACCTAGCATAGAGTGCCCGCCAGGGGGTTCTGTGGGCCTACGATGATGGCAACGGCAATAAGACCTAATCAGGCCATCACCATAAGGCAACGACAATAAGACCTAGTTGGTCGTTACGATGATGGCAACGACAATAAGACCTAATCGAAGTCGACACGATGTGCCTAACCGTCTGCAACCCGCTCGAGTGATTTTTAATCGCCTTGGAGAGCTTGCGAGCCTCGGTGAATGTCTTCACTATTTAACTGTTTTTGAATGAAGGTGCACGACTGCATTATGGTTTAAACTGTGTTTACTGTTGCATTCACTTGCATATATTATTGTTCATGCATTCATGGCACATGTTTTAATTGTGGAATACTTGTTTTATGTTTGAATTAGAATGCATTACTCACTGAGCCGTCGTGGACAATTAGGCTCACTACTCTAACTTTATAGGTTCTTCAGCAGCAGATAAGGGCAAGGGGGTGGTCATCGCATAAAGTCGCCTCCCCTTACTCTTTTGGCAGGATTTCCTTGTATTTCACTTTCTGTTATTGCTTTTGAGGGTTAGGACCTATGTATAGGAGTGAGGATAGCCTGTATATAATGAACACTCTCTCCCATTGCTACATATGTTGTAATAACCCGTTTTGGAAATATGAAGTTCTTATTGGTGTTCGTATGTTAAATTTCTTCTGCTTTCCGTGTGATTACTCTAAAAGTGTGTAGTGTAGGGTTGTACGTTGAGGCTTAATAGTGTTTTGGCAAGCTCGGCTTGCGAGCGGGTTTGTTGGGACACTGTGCCTGTCGGTTCGCCCTTCATCCTAGGGAAGGGGTCTCGACAGATCGGTTGTCTGTAGCCTCTGTAAATCTTCTGGAGGAGGAACTTCTTTTTTCGCTTCATACTTTTGTAAATGTAGGTATCGTAGTTAAAAGATAGTTGTAAATGTATTTATTTTCTTCTTATGGTTGGTGCATATTTTGTGTTTGCTTTTTGTTTCTTTTCGACAACTTTAAGATCAATTTATGAGTTGGTGAATGTGGCCGAATAATAAAGGAAAACCTATTTCGTATGGGCTTTTGTTAGTTCTATTCATTGTCCCTTCCAACTTTTGTTGTATAAAGCAATAGGACAAGGGATGATAAACTTATCATTTTAAAAGAGTGACAATATAAAAAATTGAATAGAATAATGGTAATTAATTGAGGTTAGAGTTGGCCTAATTTTCTTACAAGTGGTTTTCGAAGAGAACTTTCTTACAACTGGTTTTTGAAGAGAACATAATTTTTATTTATGAACCATTTGTGGTTAATTATGACCTTTTTTAATTTATATTGGAAGGTATTTTTTAGCTTCTAGATGCTATTTACTATGATCATTGTGTTTCATTGTACATTGTCCAATCTTGTAATTAAGATCTTGATAGTAATCATCGTACATTATCGTAGTTCAATGTTGTTGAATTGTAACTCACAAATTTGATGTCATTTGATAGCCTTAATTCAACAAACCAAAATCACATGTCTTGATCTTTAATTCATCCAATCTAGAGGTTCTGGTCCGAATTCCCCGAGTGGTCTCAACTATCTAGTTTTCTTGATTATTAAGAATTTAAAGTTTCTTAGTTTCTCGACTATTTGCATTTATACACATGGGCCCTTAGTTTATAGTTATCTAATCAAACACCTCTAGAAGTCCAAATCGATGCACCCATTCCAACTACTTTGGATCATGATTTATTGAATGAAAACCGCATGCTGCAATTTTTGTTTATCAAATTTGGGTATGATGTGAACTTTAGGCAAAAGGAACCTAAGATTTGAAATCAATACGAAAAAAAAGAACTCCCAAATCATCATGAAACAAGTAAACGAAACTT
>JAJIYU010014743.1:0-13062 GCA_030144865.1 Tinospora cordifolia
GAGTGCCCCGATGGGTTGACCCTATAGAGTTGTTCTTGAGGGTTGGTGCCATTCATAGAAAATGCACTGTCCCTGATGGTTTGATCCCAACTTCAGGAAGATGTCCTTGAAGGTTGATCCCTACTTGGGAACAAGTCTAATTTGGGAACTATGGCATCACAAGAAATGTATTGGAGTTGAACACCATGACCATAGGTTTAGGTAGAGACCAAGTGTTGTCTCAAAGGCACAATGGATCATAAATAAATTAGAAGACTTTAGGGCATAGGTTAGATACTGATAACATGTTTGAACGCACACTTGTTTAGTCAAGACCCAAGTTTGGGAGGAGCCTGTATCTCTGGCCTCTATGTAGGATGGGGTGCATAGGAATTGGGGATATGTAGGAATCCTGAATTCAGAGAATGACGAACCATGTTTGGTGAGGGATCGATTTCTTTGGCTGAACTTGTACGCATTATATTGTACTAGGATGGGGCGGTACAGTATGGTGGGGCTTGTGTCAACTTTAGAGTAAGTCTGCAGATGCACATGTTACATTGTGCCTGATCAACACAGTGGGACGTGGCAACTATGGATATCCAGACACTTGCGCCATTGTTTAGGTGTAATGCAACTCTGGGTGGAAGTCTGTGTGGAAGGGCGAGTGTGGGATGAGGCAAACGGACCTGGAAGCTCAGATGGAAACTTCCGGATTCCATTATGCTAGCATGTAATTTTTTCTTGGTTGTTGGGTGACTGTTTGTTATATATGTAGTTTGATTATTTAAGAAAAAAACCCAAACTCCTGTGCCTAGAAACAGACGAAATGCTACTGACTTTGAAGCATAAACCCCTAGACAACTGAGACAAATCGAGAACTTAGAGATTATGCACCTAGAGTCACCCTAGTACGAGAAACGTGAAAGGGTATAAGTGGAAAGGAAGTAATTGAAAATGATTTTGAGCTTACAATTTCGTGAAGAATGGAAGGGATTTAAGCTTGCTAGGATTTTAAATTGAATATGTTAGGTTATTGGACAATAAGTGTAGTGGCTAGACTTTTGGGTTCTCATTGGAATGTTAAAATATATCAACTTAGAATTTGATTAGTGTTGATCGAGATCTTATGAAATGTGAAGAGCCAAAGGAGTTGTCATCAGTCAACCATTTGATATATTCATAGAGAACCCTCAAGCTAGGAGAACTTTTCTTTCTATTCGAGTTGAGCAAATGGCTGAACAAATACAAGCCAAACTTCCTGGAACATCTCAATTCTTTCTTTGTCTTATACCAGAGAGGAAAACGTTTACTATACATGGTCCGTGGAAGAAGGAAAATATAGATAATTTTGGTATTGTGACTCAATGCATTGTTCCAAAAAGGGTTAATGATCAATACTTAACAAATGTTCTCTTGAAGATCCATGCCGAACTTGGTGGCTTAAATTCCTTGTTGTCCGTCGAACAATCTCCTTCTAATCCCCAGATCTCCAAAACTGCAACTATCATTCTTAGAATGGATGTTTTACATGGTATTTCTGGTCGGTATGATCTACCCTCTATTACTACAGTATTTAACTCTAGATAATGACTATTGATCTCTCGGTATAGGGTATCTGGAAGAACACAATCGCCCAAGGCTGAAATGATAGAATAGGATAATTAGATAAATACCTATTTGAGCCATCTGTGCTAGAACCTTATTTCAAAAAGATACAGTGGTTCACCATGAAAATTGCTAGACTACATGATGAATGAAAATGAAAATGTTGGAATAGCTCAAGTCCATCCCATGTAAGAGCAAACAACAGATTATTGGTAAGCATCCACAATTCTTTTATGGAAATGTCATGGATGTCACACGTGATACCTGGATTAAAATATCACAGTCCCAATATTAAATTATGCCGGAGTTGTGAACTTGTAGTCCTTCTCTGTACTAATTTGGAAAGAAGGCTACGCTCATAATTTTCTTACTAAAAATAATACGCACATTAAAGAATCACTCATTTATCTGAAAGACTTGAAGACAATTTAAATTGGTTCTCAGAGAAAAATTCCAAAGGAGCAACAAAACTAATATCCTTTATCATTGCAAGACAATGAATCTAATGTGAGTGGATAAATGCCCTAGTTGTATTCATGAATCTGAAAAAAATAATAATAATATTTGATCTGGTAGAACATGGAAGGATTTTCGGTGTAAAATCAGAGTCGCGCAGCGAAAGCGTAATGGGCTAGTGGAAAATATAGGTCAGTTTACAACACTAGTTTACTTGATTCAAATTTTGAGGACGAAATCTTTTTTTAGGGGACTAGATTGTAACACCCTGGAATTTTGTAAGCGCGCTCTGTCACGAGTCGATATAAAATAAAATATGATTCATAAGAAAAAAATAAAAAAATGAATGAGACTTTAAAATAAAATACCAAAGAGAAAAACAATGATAATAATAGGCTTGTTCTCAATGATTGAAAATAATAATCATAAATAAATAAATAAATATCTAAGAGTGTGTTTAAAATGAAATAAATAGTAGTTTTTATAAAATAAGATAAATGAATATATGAATTTTAGAATTCATAATACTTTAGGAAATAATAGTAATAATGATAATGAATGAATTGGAATAATGTTTTATTTAAATATTTATATAAACCATAATTTGATAGAATAGTCAAATATTAGTTGATGAAATTATTAATGAGTTAAAATCCAAGAATTATTTGAGACGGAAAAAATAAGGTTTTAAAAAAATGCGTAGAGAGTAATTAAATTTAAATTTTGATTAACTAGGTTAAATTTATTAATTAATTTAATATATATATATATATATATATGTATGTATGTATATAATTAAATTACATAAATGTGTAAAAATCAAATAAACTAAATTAATTAAAATAAATGATAGGCATATATTAAGTTATAATTAATGAATAAATGATAGGTATGTATTCATATTTTGATTAATTAATTGAATTAAATGATAGGTATATATTGGTGGAATGGGAATTGGTAGAAAATAGGTGGGGCGGTGGTGATCGAAAACTCTGGACAGGTGAGGAAGCTAGTTGGGTTGGTGGTGAAATAGAGGGGCCGCGGGTTGAGTGTTCAGCTGGGGCAGACAACAAGGGAAGACAAAGAAGAAGAACCGAGAAGAGGAATTAGAGAAGAAGATCATGGCTGTTATAGCTGCTGCCGGACTGAATTGAAAGAAGAAGAAAGAATTAGTAGCGATGATGTGTTCTGGGGCGTTGTCTCACGAACGAAATGAGGAAGATGATCAAGTGGTGAACTAGAACCGTGAGCAAGAAGAAGAAAACAGAGGAGCGACCAGAGTTTTCTGATTGCTGCAGCTGAAGTCGAAAGGGGAAACGGAGCAACGTTGCCGTTGCTGCTGTTGCTCAAGCTACTGCGGCAGAATGAAGAAGAGGCGGATGGTGGCTTGGTGTAACGAACAGAGGGAGGAAGGAGAACAGAGCAACGGTGCTCTGTTGCTGCTGCATGCCTCTGCTGTCCGAATTGTTGTTGCAGAGCCATGAAGCTGTGTTGCTGGCCGGGAGTCACAAACAGAGGAGGAGAAGAACAACATGAAGCTGCTAGTTTGACAACTGCCGCTACGTGAAGAGGAGGAACAGAGAAGAGAGGATGAAGAAGATATCGTAGGCTGCTACTCTTGGTCGTCATGGCACAAGCAGAAGAAGGAAGAAGACCAGCTCCGCTGGTTTTGCCGGCTGCTAATGCTGCTGTTGCCGCCGAACGAGAAGAAGAAGATGAGGCGAAGAACGACGGTTGCTAGTTCATAATGGTCTAAACGCGGCAAAGGTTTGGATTTTGAGATTTTAAAGTTCTGAAATTCTGTTTTGGGATTACTGTTAGTGCGTTCTAAGGCTGATTGTGAAGGGAAGATGAAGGACATGATTGAGTTTTGGATTTGAATGATACGTCTAGCAGAAATGAAAGAGGCAAACTGTTATAATTTTGTTTCATTTTCTGGTTTTTCCGGTTGTTGAAAATAGGGAAGATGAGAGTTCAAATTTCTGGTTTGAATCCTTATTACGTTGTGCGTTTGGATGATTCTTGGTTGAGGATTGAACGGATTTGAGATATGGAACATGGATTTGGCTGCTGGGCGTGAAAAAGAAAAAAATAAATCTCTGTTGGGCGGTTGAGTACTAAATTTCCGGTTTCGTTTTGGTGAATAATCAAGAATGAGTTGATGATTTTTGGTTGCTGGAACGTGATTGTGGAGGTATTGATATGGCTGGAAAATTATTCGAACGTGTTAGGGTTGCTGAAAGTGTTCAAATTTCTGAAAGTGTTTGATGATTTCTAGACAGAACTGTGGACATCAAATTCGGTTGTAGAACCCGCAAAGGAGAAGACAAAAACAATTTTATCTGTTGTCACAACTGAACATCAACGCCTAGCTTGCCAATAATGAACTAGCAAAGGATTCCAGAAAAGTTGAATACTATTTTGGGAATTTCTGAACGGAGAAACAGACATGGAACAGGTGTTACGGCATTTTAACAAACATGTGGTGTGCACTGCACTACCCCTTTATCGAGGTATGCACAAGAGCACACCCCAATGCATTGGAAGTCTATCCGTTATTCCGCAATGAAGCTGCGAAAAAGAGTTCTCCAGCCCCGTCCAAAGATAGTCTATCATCTTCAATAGCTTGTCCTTCAGATCTTTTCTCTTCAAACTACTTTCCTCTTCTCGAATAACTATTTTAGTTATTTATTTATCTATTTAATTCTTGTGATCTTGAACTAAAATTATTTTAGAATAAATGAATAAAATAATTTAACTTATTCTAATGTTTAGAAAATTTAAAACAAAAAAAAAGAATTTGAAAAATAAAATGTTGAAAGCATTAAATATTTTATAAGAAAAGAAAAGAAATTTTAGGACTTGAAACTAAAATTTGTAGCAATTAAAAGCCTTATTTGTTCGTAATTAATCTATTTACGATATGAATAGATTATTTAAATTGTAAAGAATTTCAAGTGACAAAGAAATATTTTAGAATTAATTGAACTTTAGATATAGAAACCTTACTTTTATCTGAAATGAAATTATTCAATATGAATGAATTATTTTAGAGCCTAAATTAAGGTTTTAATGTTTTTTTTAATTATTTTTTTGAAACTAAATAATTTATTTGGAAGTGAATAAATCATAGAAGCTTGAAAATTAATTATTAAGGTTTTAATTTCAAACCTTGAAAATTTAAAAGATTGAGAAATTATATTAATTAGAATATATAAAATTCTAGAAATTAAGAATAATCCTAAATTAGTGAAAACTGATATTTAGACTTCCTGATTCAATTAGAAATCATTTAAATTAAAAATAAATCATTAAGTGGTAAATTTCAGGTTTGTACATTTTATAGTATGGAGTTACCTGAAGGAAAGCAAGAATCCCTGAAGATCGGCGAAATCAGATGGGCGTGACTTCCTTGCTCATCTGTATTATATGGATTTAAGATTCAAAACATTTAACTTGTATAGTTCTAGATTATTAGATTTTTATTAGAAAATTGATTGAAATTGTTTGGCTTCTTTGAATGATATGTGATGTACGATGAATTATTTAACCTATGCGTAATTAGTTCATGACATGATCTTACAATTAGAGTTACTCAAATATGGCATGCATGACTAGGAACATATGCATTTAGATCTTATTGTTTACTCATGCATCTTATCGTGTTAACTTGCATGCATAGTTTGAATTTTTTTTTATGGTGTATTATGTGATGCTTGATGGGATTGAACCTATTTGGAAAAATAAAACAAGATGATGGTTTACTAAGAATCCACGTACCGATGTGATTGTCGAGCTGCAAGGCAGATCATAGGTATTCCAACCTGGAGCTGCCTGTGACAGCTCGAAGTCTTTGGGAGACTGTACGAATTGCGATAAGTATTCTCTCTTAGACTGTGATATTGAGATATGACTGATTTTAGATGGTACTATTACCTGAGGCCTCTACGATTATGATTAGATTAGATCACAGTGAATACCGAGAGGCATCTCAATCCTCTTTCGATCTTAGACTCTGACTAAAACAAATGAATGTTTGAATGCCTAATGTTTGAAAGTGTTTGTAATGTTTTGGATTGGGTCTGTATAATGCATGTGATGTGTATGATCGACCCACTGGGCTTTCGAGCTCACTCCCACTTTATTTTTAGGTACATCTGGACTTAGAGTACTGTGACTCACATCTGAAGACTCACACTTTAATTGGACACCTCATGAGAAGGTAGTTCGGAATATGTGGTATTGGAAGTGATATTTTGTTAATCTTTCGAAAATGATTTTCACATATTTATTTGGTTTTAAATTCAGTTGATTAGATTTGAGAACAATATTATATGTTTAACATTTTTATTTTAATACAAGTTTTAAATATTTCCTCTGCATTATTTATAAATTGCATTGCAAAGTATGGTAAATGACTTGAGACACTATTTTGATCTTTTATTTTGTATAAAATACCTATATAGACATTAACTTGAGAACTAATGATTATGAACAAGATTTTTGACAGAAGAAAATTTTTGGTAGCACCTCGATTTTCCTCGGGCGACGATCCACACGTGAGAAAACACGTGATAGGAGGTCTGGTTGAAAATTGGGGTGTTACAATTTGCAATGGCTGTGAAGAACAAAACACTTCCAGCAGCTGGTCCGTGATTTTGTGAGTTTGAGTGGCTGATGTGTGGTTTGATTCAAGGTTTTAGCGTGATGAATCAAAACAGATGATCAAACAAAATAAGAATGAAGGAGATGATGAACAAAAATTTGATAGCGTGATTTTGGTTTATTGGCTGTCGGTTGCTAGTTGTGGTTGTTTATGATTTTGCTGGTGGTGATTGAAGAATGAAGGAGATTTGAGCTTGCTAGCCATTTCATGGAATTACTGGAAAATAAATTGCGTGGGTTTGATGGTGGTTAAATGTGTTCGATCTGCTGGACATGGGAATAAATTGTTGAAACATGATTTTAGAATTAGGTTGTGCCTTGTTGATGTGGGTGATTCTTAAACTAGAGAAGGTTGCAGTTGATGTGATCTGCGCAAAGAACGATGTACAACAAAAAGGGGCTTCATTGTGGGGCGTTACTCGCACAGAGAAGACGACGCGAGGTACGAATTAAAATTTCAATTCTAGTTAGTATGGAAAAATATTTTTAGATGATCTTATAAAAAAATTTTAATTAAATAAATTTAAATTTAGACTATTTATTAAATATTGAACATGAACATTAATTGAGTTAATAAAATTAAATTACTTAATCTTTTAAATTAGAATTAAAAAGGAAAATAACTTTCCAACACCTTAATAGTTTTATTTAATATTATAAGTTTAAAATTTAATAATTTAATTTGTTGAAAACATGAAAAAAAATAATATAATATATATATATATATATATATGTGTGTGTGTGTGTGTGTGTGTGTCTGTGTGTGTGTGTGTTTGTGTGTGTGTGTGTGTGTATATATAATAAACCTTTAGGGGTTTAAAATCTTTTATAAGAAAAGAACAAAATTTTAGGCCTGAAACTAAATGTGTAACATTTAGAAGTCTTTTTTTGTTCGTAATTAAATTAATTATGATATTAATAAATTATTTAAATTGCGAAGATTCAGCTATTAAAATCTAATTTTATAAAAAAACTTGCTAGTAAATTATTAAAGTTTTAATTGCAAATTAAGGAAATTTAGAGGATTTAGAAGTTATTTTATTTAGAATGTATAAAATTCTAGAAATTAGAAATCATCCTAAATTAGTGGAAATTGATATTTAGACTTTCTAATTAAATTAAAAATCATTTAAATTGAGAATAAATTATTAAGTGTTAAATTTCAGGTTTGTGCATTTTATAGTATGAGATTGCTGAAAGGAAAGCAAGGAGCCTTGAAGATCGGCGAAACCAGGTAGGTATGATTTCCTTACTCTTACGTATTATATAGATTTAAGATTCAAAACATTTATATGATAGTTTTAGATTAATTAGAATTTCATTAGAAAATTTATTGAACATGTTTGATGTGTTTGAATGAATGATACTTGGATGATGGTGTAGGTAATGATCAACAAATTCATTTCATATTCGATTAATTCATGATGTGCATAAATAGAAGACATGCATTAGAGAGTATTATTCATTTATTTGGATACCATGTAAATTGCATTTTCATAACATTAATTATTTATTTGAAATGTTATTAAATTTCATGCATAAATTCCATTGATTCCTTATTATGTTATGTGATGCTTTTTTTATGATTGAATTCGTCTGTGTAACTAAAATAAGACGAAGGATTATTAAGAATTCATGTACCGATGTGATCAACGAGCCTAAAGCGGATCGAGGTGGTATCTCTTATATGCCACCGCTTGAGATCGACGAGCTACAAGGCGGATCGTAGGTATTCCCAACCGGAGTTGCCTACGAGTCTACGACAGCTCGAAGTCTTTGGAAAACAGTACAATACCATGGTAAGTACTCTCTCTTAGGCTGTGATACTGAAATACGATAAATTTTAGATGGTACTTGAGACTTTCCATGATTAGACGAGATCACGGGGAATACCGAGAGGCATCTCAACCCTCTTCAGGTCTCAGACTTAGACCAAAACTAAATGAATATTTGAAATGCTTAATGTTTGAAAGTATTTGTAATGTTTTTGTAACACCCAAGAACTTCGCAAACTTGTCACGTCACGAGCTAATATAAGATAAGACATTATTTTGTGAAACTATGAGAAAAAAATAATAATAAATAATTTTCGAAAATATAATCTAATGACAAAAGATCAAAAGTTCTAATTAGGAATTCATCAAATATATATATATGGATATAACAAGATAAAATAAATTTATATCCAATACTAGTTTGAATTAGTGTGAAAGTATATTATTATCATATATAAGTTTATAACGACTAATGGAATTAGAAAAAAAATATATAATAATCTTTATACATATAGTAGAAGACTTAAGATAAAAATAATAATAATGCTATTGATGATGTATCTAAGCTTATAATAACATTATAAGCAAATCAAAATAATTAGCAGTTGAAATAAAAAAAACAAATAACAAACAATGCATGCTCTGTTTTAGGGCGGAAAAAAAAAAGAGGGAGAGAAACTGAAATTTTGGAATTAAGTAGAATGAAGAAGAAACTAGAAGGAACGAAGAAGATGGGAGACGAACCAGGATTTTTTAAGGTTGGTTTGGGATTTTAATTGCAAAGAACAGCGGAGAAGGAGGCCGTGAAATTGTTGCAACACGCCGTGAAGAAGAAAACCAGCTCGGTTGGTTTTGTAGCTGCTGCTGCTCAAACGAAGAAGAAGAACCAGAGCAATGATGCTCTGTTTTGTGATGGCTGCTGTTGCTATGGGACGTGGGTGCACGAACAGAGGAGGAGAAGAGAAAAACCAGCTCTGCCGGTTTGTTGCTGCTGCAACAAAGAAGAACCGGGCCGCTGCGTTAAAGAACACTGAAACAGGGAACTGGAAGAACTGCTGCATCGGAGCAGAACGGAAGAAGAAGCCAAGCTAGGGTGAAGAACAGAAAACAGAGGATGAGCTGGAACGTGAGGATCAAGCTGAGAAACCAGAATTCGAACTCAAAATTCTCGGTTGGAATTAGAAGAACAGATCACGAACGGGATTGAAATAGCTGAAAGTGATTGCGGAAATCTCTGGGCTTGTGTTCGGTTGCTGCAACAAAGAAAATAGGAGCGAAGAACAGGGGGTCGTCGCATGTGCTGCTGCTGCTCAGACGAAGAAGAAGACATGAATGGAAGATGATTGGAGAACAGAGGAGCTGCGGCTGTGCTGCGTACTAGGTGTGATGAAGAGGATGATCGGAACAGAAAAACAGGGGAGGAAGAATGGATGAAATGGCTGTTGGCCGAACAGATTTATGATGATGCTCTGTGATGGAAGATGAAGATTCGGTTGCTGTGTGGACGAACTGATGGAAGAGAAAATCTGGTATGGAGAAGAATTTGCGGATGACATTGTTGTTGCTGTATATGTCGCTGCTACTGCTGCCTAAAAGAAGAAGAGTGTTGAAAACAAAGATTAAGGAAATGAAGGATTTGATTGGGGTTGGAGTCGATCAGTGGTTGCAACTGGAATGTGAGAACACAAGCTGGAAAAAAAAATTAATATATATATTCAAACCCAGATTTTCTGGGTTGAAGCTTTCAAAACGGAACATGGAGAAATGTCCGAAATTTAAATGCTATTTGGAGAGTCGTTTGAGAGAATAAGGAAGAGAGAAATCTAAAAATTTTAATTTAAATCTTTAGTTGCTGCCGCAGGGTGTGGTTGGTTATGATTGATGGTCCATGATGATGAGGCAGGTGAACTGAGTTGTGAGGCATGAAACAGTGAAGTCGTGGGGGAATGTTGGTGCGTGGAGCAATTGAGTGTCTGGTCTGTAGTGTTAATCGCAGGGTAAGGCGTTATTGAAGCTGTGCTGCTGTGTGTGTGTTTTGGATGTGTGGAGTTGGGAAGGAGGACACGAAAGTAATTAGAAGAGGAACGAAGAACATAGCTAATTTGATTGCTCTGTTCTAGACCGAAATGAAGGGAATGAAGAAGAAGTGGTTGTGATTTCTGCTACAGCTGGATGAGGAGAAGCATGCAGAAAGAAAATGGATTTCTCCCCAATGCTCCA
Source organism: Tinospora cordifolia (assembly GCA_030144865.1). Classification (NCBI taxonomy): domain Eukaryota; kingdom Viridiplantae; phylum Streptophyta; class Magnoliopsida; order Ranunculales; family Menispermaceae; genus Tinospora; species Tinospora cordifolia. Next base: position 10,704 of record JAJIYU010014743.1, read on the forward strand.
TGCCACACGTTTGAGGAGTGGGCAGACTAAGGAGATTTTGGAATCCAAAGACAAATTCATCAGGTTCGTTACTATTTGATCTACCGTTATTCACTTAAGACAGTGTGATAAGATTTATGTGTTGTTGACTCGCTAGTTAAGTCCCTATTTGAAAGATTTTCTCACTTAGTAAACACCATCATCGTGTATGTATTTCACACAAGCTTTCTAACCTTTCTTTCGGATCTCTAATGGAATGAGACCTGAGAGAAAATGAATAGATGAAAATTAGTTCAAAATATTTCTTTAATAATTTGAATTGGATAAATTTAATATTAGATTTGCCATTAATTATTGAACCTGAGGACGGGCTGATTTAGTACAAATTAAATAAATTAATCTTTTAAGTTAAGATTTGAGAAATGATTCTTCACCACATCAATAATTTTATTCAATGTTAAAGGTTAAAAAATGTAACAATCCAATTAGTTGAAAGACACAAAAATAAATAAATAAATAAATAAATAAATAAACTTTTTAAGAGTTTAAAATCTTTTATAAGAACAGAATAAAATTTTAGGCCATGAAACTAAACGTGTAACATTTAAAAGTCTTATTTTGTTCGTAATTAAATTAATTATGATATTAATAAATTATTTAAATATTGAATATTAAATTATTATAAATCTAATTAGAAGTAAACGAATTGTAGAATCGTGAAATGTAATTACGATAATTTTAGTTTTAAATTAAAAGTTTAAGTTAAAAGAATTACTATTCTCCTACGCCATAAACATGAAAAGTAATGGCATAATTAGAGATTTGAAAAACTTAAAATTGTTTTATCTTAATTATATGAAATTCTAAAAATGTAGGAATAACTCGAAATTTGTGGAAGTCGATATTTAAACCTTATAATTAATTTGAAAACTATTTAAGTTTGAGAATGCCGTAGACTAGATTGAAATGAAGTAGAAACTTAGAAGATTTTATTTATTGTTAAATTTCAGATTTGACAATGCGATAGTGTCGGATTATTTAAAGGAAGGCAAGATCGCCCTGAGGAACGACAGAAACCAGGTGGGCGTGACTTCCTTTCTCATTTGTATTATATGAATTTAAGATTCAAAGCATTTGTGTGAATAGTTTTAGGTTATTAGAATTTGTTATAAAATTGATTGAACTTGTTTGGCGTGCTTTGATGGTGGTGTGACGATTCATTTAAATTGTGCTTTATTTATCTATGACATGCATTAATAGGAAATCATATATTGAGATTTCATTATTTACTCATGAGAATAGCTTGCACTATTTGATTTATTTTCAATGATATGCGTAAATGGTTGGCATGAGTGAAATTGTTAGTAAAACTAAAAATAAGATGATGGTTTATTAAGAATCCACGTACCGGTACGATTGACGAGCCTGAAGCGGATCGAGGTGGCATCTCATATATATCACCGCTTGAGATCGTCGAGCCACAAGGCGGATCGTGGGTATTCCCACCCGAAGCTGACTGTGACAGCTCAGAGTCTTTGGGAGACGGTACGACGTCGCGATAAGTATGCTCTTTTAGGCTGTGATGTGAGTGTCGATTGATTTTAGATGGTTATTGGAACCTCTGAGATTTGATTGGATCACAGGGAATTACCGAAAGGCATCTCAATCCTCTTTCGGTCTTAGACTTCGACCAAAACTAACTGAATGTTTGAAATGCCTCATGTTTGAAAGTGTTTGTAATGTTTTGGATTGGGTTTGTATAATGCATGTGATGTATAGGATAGATCCTCTGAGCTTTCGAGCTCACTCCCATTTTATTTTTTAGGTACACTTGGACGTAGAGTATGTCGACTTACGTCAGAAGCCTCCCACTTTGATTGGACACCTCACGGGGAGGTTGTCCGGGATAGGTGACTTTGAAGTCATATTTTATGTATTTTACTGGATGGTTTTAAATTATTTACATTGGTTTAAGTTCAATTGTTTTATCTTTCATTGGCTTTCCTCGTGTAACCATTTTGGTTTAAATGAATAGTTTTAAAAGTATTTCGCTGCATTGCTTATGATTTATTTGGTAAAATTATTGTGATTTTCTATCTTGCACAAAATATCTTTATAGACATTGACTTGAGAACAAAGGGTTGTGAACTTGATTTTGAAGAAAAAGATTTTAACAGAACGAAACTTTTAGGTAACATCTCGATTTTTATCGGACGACAATCCACACGTGAGGTAACACGTGAACGGAGGTCCGGTCAAAAATTGGGGTGTTACAATTGTCGGGACCCCTTCCCAGAGTCAAGGGCGGCCCGACCGGCACAGCGGCCTGACGAAACTCTCTGACCAAGATGAGTTCGCCCAACCGCTGTTAAGCCATCTT
>JAJIYU010014744.1:0-13053 GCA_030144865.1 Tinospora cordifolia
CGTTCGAATGCTCGTCGGAATGCTTGTCGGAGTCACGCCGGAGTACTTCGTCGGAATCTCGCCGGAGAAGATGGAAATGGGGTGGGGATAGTGGTGGGGATGAGTGGGGTCTTTAGTGGGGTAGAATTGGATAATCATAGGATTAAGTGGGGTGATGATTAAGGGTTTTTTCGTCATTTCACTTAGGGGGAAAATTGGATTAAAATTATGGGGTGAAAATAGCCGAATTTGGGGTGGTTTTAGCCGCACTCTTTTTTTTATTTCATACAAAGTTTTAGTTACATTATGGCCTAAAAGACCACACCACTTTGGTAAGTTTTTGAAGACCATAGAATGCCCAAAAAGGTCCAAATCCTTCTACATAAAACAGTGGCCGAAATAAACCGAAATTAGCGTTTCAAAAATTATCGCCTAACATTAGTTACGAAACAATAACTTTCATGCCATTTTTGGAATGGTGGAGGCATGATCTAAGGAAACTGTCACTACCATGTCAAACCTTGCCAAGCATACTATAGAATAGAATCAAGAATAACCCCAATCAAACAACCAAAGGCCTTGAACTGACCTTCTAAAAATTGTTGCGCAAAAACAGGACAGATTCGTAAACCAGCATCTTCGTGTGCATTTTTGTTCTAATACAGGCCTGGCTGAGGAAAATGGTTAATGTCATAACGTTCTTCATCACGAGCATTACAACATAAACCCCAGAATCGCACAAAACGGGGTCCCAAAACTCAAGTTATGGCCTCTTGAAGTTCAGTATATCGAAGATGTAACTTGTAAATTAGACCTTAAACAACCCACGTCAAAGCTCATGGGTTATTTTGAAACCAGGAACACTTTAGAGGTTATTTTGAACCTAAAACCAAGTTTAGGAGCTAAATTCAATGTCAACTAAGATCAAATACTTTTATAGGAATCTCAAAGAACCAGCACCACCACGGGCATCAAGCAACATAAAGAACATGTAAATCAAGGTGGGGGTGATTTCCAACTCATACACTTTTTTAATCGTATTTGCTTGCATATTATACATAGAATGGCCTAGGTGGTAATAGAATGCACCCTTTATGGATCGAATGATTAAATGATTATATTTACATTGATTATGTGAATAATGAGAATATGATTTGAACATATATTGTTTACTATAAATATATGCACGTGACCAAGATAGATTTAGAGTATATACATGATATTGTTCGCACATGGAATAATATGCACATAAATTTACTAGATGAGTATAGTCTATGAGAATAATGCATTTTAGAATTCAAGCGTGGTAAAGATATAATTAAATGAATATTACATGTTATACTTATATGTACAAGGATATGAAAAATCTATCTTTTAGAGAATTATCATTTAATATGCATGAATATGTTAGTGACCAAACAAAAGATCACTTTTAACAAGAAAACAACACACTTGGAGGGGTTGATTGGTTTAAGGACAATCAACGTGATTCTCGAGTTAACGTCTCGATTAAGAGACAGGTGTGTGATCACACTTTAGAAACTTGATCGTGCCTCGCGTATCTTCCGAGTCTGCGGACTGCTGGACATATAGACGCATAGCCTGGACACCGATGATGTTCCTACAGGATTCACTTGGCCAGAGGTACGATGCGCTTGCTACATTGTTAGATTGTTTGTGAATTAGAATAATCCATTAGGCTCATAAAGCTCATCCCCTTCCACTATTCAAATGCAGGCAACAAGGGTAACAACTGAAGGATTTGGGTCAAAACTTACTATCCTTATTTCTTGATATTTGTGCCTTATGGTGTAGCTTAAACACTAGTATGTATAAGAGTATGAATATAATGATCAAAGGCCATTTGATCAATGAATGAACCCTGATTTGGGTACTTTTAAGCAAACCATTACTATATTATGTTTCTGTTATCAATGCTCATGATATAATGAACACTAGTTTTAAAACTAATAAACTAGTAGGATAAAGAAACAACTCGGATAATAATAAAACCCTAGAATAAAGAGAAAATTGTTTTAATAGTTTTGAGTTGGAGATTACAAGTTTAAGTTGATAATCGGTAAGTCTTGTCACAAGAAAGTTAAATATTAAAAAGGAAGAAGGTTATCCTACTCTAGGAATGCATGATTTTTTAAGCAAACTCTGTCTGGCAACCCTAACTAGAGGTTGTCCCGCCAACTTGAACAAGTAGTCAAAGTTCTAATATGTCTACTCAAAAAGATTTTTCACTCTCACTTATATATATATATAAATATATATATATATATATATATATATATATATATATATAAGGAAATGATTTTAACTGGTTTTTTTAATACCGAAAAGGAGTTGTTACAAAGCAAATCAATAAAATTCTAGGTCTTTTTTCTTGTCTTGTAAATCGATTGTATGGGCTATCTACATAACACATCCAACAAAAAAGCATTGCATTAGTTATGTGGATATTTTTTATGAACCATATCTGTAAAAACCACAGGTTGCACCATTATTTTTATTCTTTTCTTCCAAAAAAAGAACAGCAACTTTGACGAGTTAGCATGATATCTATCTAGCATTTTCTTTCTTTTTTGACAAGAGCCGAAAAGTATTGAATTAACATTAAACTACAGAACTATGTCTACTGAAGAACGTAAAATGAAAGACCACAACCTTGCAAAATTGATTGTTGGCCTCTCAACTAATCCTTAAAAATAAACAACATTCTAACTTGTTAGCACTAGCTTAAAGAGACAACAAGAAGAGAGAATTTTCACAACCAATCCCATCATCCCTTTCTTGGTCTTAAAATATGTGACAATTCCTCTTATTCCAAATGGACCAAACAACAAGGAATACAGCAGTTTGCCAATAATCCCTATATTACCATGATACCACAGTCTCGTTTTAGAAGACCCATTATGCAGGACCAATGATTAATGGGTCCCTATTGGAGAAACTAAGAAGCCCTCACATCTCCTCCAAGCTTCTTTACATAAAGCACAGTCAACAAAAATGTGATAGTGATTTTCTCCTTCAGCCCTATATAGACAACACCAAAGGGAATAGATGTTGTTGTGGAAAAGAGATAAATCAGTGAGATTTTAAACAATAGCCAATGGATTGTGAATATCCATCAATGGAATACGTATCAATCGATTAATAGCAATCTATGGGATCGTCAAATGAAGAATATTCTATGATATTAGAATAAGAGAAATATTCTAAGAAGGTTTCATTTATACCTTATGCTAAACTTATAAAGAATTTAGGCTATGGTTGTCTATTTATATATGCTCTCACAATAAGAAAGTGAATAAAAAAGACTTTCCTTGTCTTCCCCCATGAAGTAACTCATAGAACCAGACCACATAATATCTCGATATCATCTTCGTTCTTAGTTTTATGTCAAAGACCAAACCTTGAGCCATTTTTGGAGAACGTAAGCACAATTTATCTTGTCATGGGCAATTGTCAAACAAAAAAAATTTGGCCTTGAAAGTAACATGGGCCTTCCGAATAAATTCAAAAATAAACTAGACTAGATTCAGGGCTCTAAATTAGGTGAAGAACAAAGATAATGGAGAAAAGTTTTAGAAGAGATCTCCCTTGGAGATTCTGAGGGCCAAACAACACTATTACCCCCATAGATAGGCTTAATCTTTCAAGAGCGTCAAGGAGAGAAGATGCTTCCATACTGCCCTACCTTAAGGCTCCCTTCTTAGAAAAAGACGCTAAGAAGGCCAACTGCCCACATTCCCCTCCAAGGTAACCAAGGAATCACTTACCAGACAATTGCACTAAGATGATGATCTAAAGGCATTTGGAAAGATATCACAAAGTTCAAAAGTACCATGCCAAGTGCTTTCCCAACCATCACCAACTTTGAGCCTTACATGGTTAGAGAAGATTGGACAAAGAGATTGGATGAACTTCCATAGACTTAAGTCGGTGGTTGTGGGAGCGCATAACCATTTCCTTACTAGCGCTTTGTTTCTTAATGCCAAATTACTAATCCCCAACCATCCTTGACCAATTCACTTGCTAACTAGCCCCCACTTGACAACGTTAATGCCTCCTAGTTTATTCCCACCCTTTTATTAGAAATGTTCTCATCATTCTTTATCCTCCTTATCAGTTGCCAATAATCTAACTATTTTGAACACGGAGAGAAAATAAGTGGGGATGGCTTCTAGAATGCTTTTGAGAAGAGCTAGGTGACCCCCATTGGACATAAGAAGCTTCTCCTCCACCCATCCAACCTTCTTGAGATAATACTAACAACTAGTTAAAGGAGTGAGATAAGGAGTTAACCCATAATGGCAATCCAAGGTAATCAAGAGTTCACCATCACATGAGTGTCCACATAACAATGCAATCTCTATCAGCTTGTCCTTGGACAAAACAAATACAACAACTTGGCATTTCTCCAAATTCAATTTCATTCTCAAGATTAGGCAAAAACCTCAAATCACTTGCAATACAAATGAGGTTAGGTTCATCATTCTCCACCAAGAAGAGGCAATCATCCAGAAACAGAAGATGGAAAGACATAATTTGTTTTTTTTCTTTCTAAGGTTATCATAGGATTGGTTTAAAATACAAAAGTAAACAAAAAATGTGTTTGATTTAGATTTATTTTTCATAAGATTTAATCGATTATGGTTTTGATATTCAAAAAACAAACACATTTTGTTTAGATTGTGAATTAAGATCTCGAAAATTGATGGCAAATCGCAATGAACCGTCCATAAAGTAAAAGAGTAAATAAATTTTGCATTATCACTAACACTAATCCCGTCGATCTGACTAAATCACTCATACATTCCATCCCTTTCTCGGTATTCCTCTTCTTAGGAACTACAATTCCATTTCCCCTTCTCGTGATCTCCATCTCTCTTTATATGGTTTTTTTCCTACTTCTACTTCAATTTAAGTGCTGAAGACACACAAATTTTTGGACTAACATCTTGGTTCACTTCCTAAAGATTCATATAGTTTTTCAAGCTCACTTTACGTGCCCAGAGAATTTTGTGTGAAAAAAGAAGTATCTACTAGTGTAATACAACTACCAAGAGAGAAAGGTGGATGTCAAATGTGATGGTTATATTTTGGGTAAAAAAGAAAACTTCTTCAATGCTACCATCCATATTCATTATCAAGTTGATGTGTTAAAAAAAATAATAAATAAGTGGGAATCAATTAGGCATGGCAAAATGGGCATAGGCCTATTTGTTTGCTTTCATCTAGCACATTTCAAAATGGGAATGGACAAAAAACTTTTGTTCATTTTAAAACCCGACTTCACTCAAGTACCTTGTTATCGTATCTACTTAATTCACTTATATATGGGTTTGGATGCCCATGTCATTTAATTAAGTTTTGGAGCTTGCAACTTAATTCATCTGTTTTCTTCCTAATCACATAGAAAGTTATAGCCAATACAAATCATGGTTATTTACTTTTAATGTCATTTTTTTAAGAAGTTCTATTGAATTTATTTGGATATTATGTTATTAGATGCTAGTGATACGAAAATTTTTAGTAAAAAGAGTGCTACAGAAAAGTGGTGTTAAATTATTTAGTACAATTTTTAATAGTTTAACAAGTATACGCTAGTAAAAGCAAAAAAACTAACAAAACCAAGCTACCCAATTTTTAAACCATACGAGTGTGGACATGGTACATGTTTGTTAGTATAACATGCTAACCAGCTATGCTTTTTTTGCCACCCTTAGTGAATATGACCGTGCACTTTTAGATGCCTGTTGCATTGCTATATATTACTAAATCAACAATTTTTTTTTTTTGTTCAGAGCAAAACTAAAAATAAATCAAGCTTTTAGCTAAAAAAGTAAAAAAAATGCAATAAACCAATTTCTTTATTTTTCTAATAAACACTTGGGTTCCTCTTCTTGGGAAAAAGTAATAAAATAAAATAAACAAATTTACCAAACTAAAAAACAATTTTTAATAATTTAATGAATTTATACACTAGTTCTATTGAATTTATTTGGATAATTATCAATTAGTGGATAAAATGAGAAAGTGAGAGAAAAAAGGGGACAAGGAATCTCCTCCATTACAAACCTTGGAGAATTGTCCTCCAATTCAAGCACCAATACCACAATGAGTAACTCATTGTCCACTCAAAATAAACAATCCAACGTTATCAAATTTAGATCTTTTATATTTAATCCAAGTTTTTATTTAAAAGAATTTCAAGAAGTGAACATACAAACCAGCCCCCAAAGCTATGATTACAGCAATAAAAGAAAGAGAAAATTAAAAATATCACCTCATCAAAATGTGAGCAATTTATTGAAGCACTAGAGACCAATTTTCAACTCGATTGTCTATCAAGTTTAATTTTATGCAAATCCTTTGATATGACTAACATAACTTTTTTAAATGCAATTCACATTTGCATTGGATATGCTCTAAGTGTTTTTAATGAGCAATTTTTATTTATTGATTTAATTATAATTATAATAATAATAATTATTATTATTATTATTATTATTATATTAGTATTAGTATTAGTGAGTTAGATTGAATTAGATCAGCTGAATAAGTAGTTAGGTGGTGGTAATTTTCTATGTGAAAGGAAGAGAGAAAGTTGAGGAATCTGTATGAAGTAATTTCTTTGTAACTTTTAGTTTTGAGGAAGAAAGGCAAAGGTGAAGCTTATATGGTTCGATTCCAGTCTTTGATTGCAGTCAATCTGAGTTGGGTTCATTCCATTGAGGATGGTTTATGAGTGTTTTGTAGTGAACTTCAGCTCTAATTCAAGTTATATGTTAATCATAGGATTTCTTTACGGAAAATTGTTTCTTTAGCATGCGCGTGTGTGTTTTCACATTGAATTTGAAAATTTAGAACTGGCTTGATGTTACATTTTACAGGTTAAGAAGTGAAAACTAATCAATTCAAATAAAAAAGATTCAGCTTGGATCAATTTGGTTTAGGGGTATAATCAATTCAGTTTAGGTTTACAAAAATTCAAACTGATGCATATTGGTTTGGTGCAGCTTGGGGTTTAAACCAACCCAAATCGATTACGATGCCTATATCTTCCCCATCAAGAACACTTTCACTACCTCAGCCTCTCTAGTCCTATTCATCGTGCTCCCCAATATATCTACCACAATGATGAAGAGAAAGGTTGAGAACAAATCACTTTGAGACAACAACTTTTCCCCTACGTCTTCCATTGACAAAGAAAGAATAAGAAACATCCTCTTGTCCAATTCCTCCATCGCGCACCAAACCCATTCATTCTCATTACATAATCAAGGAAATCTCATTGTACCATATCATTTGCTTTCTCAAACTCCACCTACTGATTCCTTCTCTTTTAGAGACTTACAAATCGTAAACAACTTTGATTGTAATTAGAATAGCATCATAGATATGCCATCCATTTACAAACCTCTTTTGAAATTTAGCAACCATATGGTGGAGAACCATATTCAATCTAGTAGCAATAATCTTAGCAATGACCTTATGAAGGTTGTGTTGCAGCTTCCAGGCTTAAAATCCCACGCTTTCTTGGAATTAACCTTTTTTTGAAATTAAGGCAATGTATGTCTCATTTACTAATCTATTAACCACTCCTTGGCTAAAAAATACTCCTCCATTACTAATTGCAGATCAATCTTTAAGTTTTTTCAATTATCCTATTAAAAGGTTAGTGAAAAACAATCAAGGCCCAAGGACCTTATCACCTTCAAACCCAACAAATCTCTCAAATTTCCTCCAATACGAATGGTTATTCAAACCAATTACTCTCAATCCTGGGCAAAGACTTCCAAGTTATATCCTCAATCCCCAACAATGGTACTCCACAATCTCCCCCACGACTCCATCCTCCATCTCCGCCAAAGATCCACGATCTATGTCTAGCTTCGCAATAACATAGCACCTGTTACTTAAGATTTTGAGGAAGCATTTGGAGTTAGCATCTTTCCAGTATTAAAAAAAACCTAAAGCCAACAAGAGGATAAGGAGAAAAGTCATAGCATGGTCAATTGGAAACAAGTCTGCAACTCAAAGCAGAATGGGCGTCTTGGCATTGGAGATATAAGGAGGAAAAATGTGGCCCTAAGGGGAAAGTGGCTCTGGAGGATGATGGAAAACCCAGATTCTTTCTGGGTTAGGATTATTCGAAGCATTCATGGCTCAAAAGCCTTCGGCAGAGAGGCAGGCACAAACAGGAAATGCAGTAACAAGGCTCCATGGAAGAGCATTGCAAAGATATATAACCTGATAAGACCGCACATAATTTGGAAAGTGGGCAAAGGTAATTCAGTGGACTTTTGGGGAAGTATCTGGTGTGGGACAGAGGAGCTGAAAAAGAAATTCCCAAATATCTACAACCTGTCGGCAAAAAAGGAAGGTCCAATACAGCAGTTTCAAGTAGAAGAAGGGGAAGGAAACAGGAGGCAAAGGGGATGGAATCTCCATTTGCATAGAGAAGTAGGGGAGGAACATTAGGAGGAGCTGAATGATCTCCTAAACGTCTTATATAGCTTTGATTTGCAAGGAAGGGAAGAGGAGGATAGGCCAATATGGCAGCCAGATCCAAGCAGCAAGTTCACAGTCGGCTCTTTTATGCAAAATCTAGCGGCAACAACTTCCAGCCACACAGCAGTCCCAGCAGATTTTATATGGAAGATTAAGGCTCCATTGAAAGCGAGGATCTTAGCTTGGATTATAAGCCTTAGGAAGCTGAAGACAACAAAAAATGTTCAGAAGAGATTGCCTCATTATGCTCTTAATCCATCTGTATGTCTGTTATGCAGGAATGCGGAGGACAGCACCAGCCACATCATGGGAACTTGTAGAGTGGTGCAGGAGATGTGGAGATTATGGCAGCTCCAATGTCAACACTTAATCCCGCCACAGGGAGAGGATTGGTTCCGGGTTCCAGCCAATGAAAGAACAAGAAGAATAGGACAGTACTGGAAGCTGGTTCTTTTAGCAGTGTGGTATGCAGTATGAGAGGAGAGGAATGGGAGACTATTTTTGGAAAAGTATAATTTAGACCGTGTAATATGGGAACGGTCAAACATTTTGTTTGCAACTTGGGTATCATGTTCAAAGCTAGGAAAAGGGTATAGTTTTGGAGAATGGGCATGTAATGGGGGGTCAATTCTTCAGGCGATGATAATGTAATGGTTTGTGATGAGCCGGATATCTCATCCGGCATTTTGTACTAGCTTTTATTATTATTAATAATAATTTCCAGTTTCAAAAAAAAACCTAAAGCCAGGGATCGCTTTTTTTCTTTTCTTTTCTTTTCTGTAAAAGAAGGTTCTCTTTGACCATTTTTAGCTTAAATTGCATATACGGCATTTAGAAAACTATGTAGTCCATGTTTAGGGGGATAAAAAGAAAGAAAAAAATGGAAACTTTCTTTTCAAAGGAAAAAAGGATCTGGGGTTTCTTCTCACATCTTTGGAACAGGAAAGAGACCTTCTTGAAGAACCATCATTTTGATAAATGAAAAAGCTATGACTAGACCCCAGATAAAACTTTAGTATTTCCAGTTCACTACATTGGATTAACTTTAAACAAATTTAAAGTTCTAAAATTTATATACACCAAATAAAACTAACCTGCATCAAATCCACCAGAAATCAATATCATGTCCGGATTAAATGCTCTAGTAACAGGAATTAGTATATGGTCCCAGACTGCAAGGTAATCAGCATCATCACACCCTGGATGCTCCCAAGGAACATTTATATTATACCCTGCACCTAAGCCTTCTCCAACCATACTGTAACAGCCATCATTTCCAGAAGGATAAAAGGTTCCAAAATCAAATCTGTATAAAAGAGTACACACCCAAAGATTAAAAGGATTGATAGTTAGATTGCCTGAAGCATTAATAAAACTATGAAAACAAAAAAGAACAGGAAAGAACATGGAATCATCAAAAAAACAGGAAAGCAATGATAAAGAGGGGTTTTCAAATATATATACCTATGAACTGAGAAATACAACACCCGAGGATCCTTCCAGAACATCTTCTGAGTACCATTTCCATGATGGACATCCCAATCAACTATCAAGATTTTTTGAATCCCTAATTCTGGCTGCAGTATAGACACTAAATTTTTTGAAATTACTTGAGATAATAAAGGATTGATTTCAAATAGCTTCCTATCTTTTAAATTATGTATAATTTGTGTTGTATCATGAACAGCAATAGACACAATCAAAACCAGTCAATACCATTTCATTCAGAATAACACTTGCTGCAATAGCAACATTGTTGAATATACAAAATCCCATTGCTCCATTTGGTTCCGCATGATGTCCAGGAGGTCTAACAATTGCAACAGCAGAACTCAGTTCACCTTTTGCAACTTTCTCTGAGACCTACAAAAAAGAAGAAAACAGAAAATTAGGCAAATCAAAATTTTCCAATAAACCATTTGGAAATCAAAAGTGTATAAGTTGAGATAACCTGATCATGCAAATGATATAATGTGGTGCTTAGAAGTATTCAAACTGTTAATGCAGTTAAATCTCTAAAACTAATTTTAACAAAAAGACAACTAAATCTCTAAACTAATTTAAAAAAAAAAAAGACACTTAAATCTCTAGAACACATAAGCCTTCAGGATACTTAGAACTAGAAATTCAGTCCTATCATACTCATATTTCCATAAAATCCTGTAGATCCTCTGATATAAACTTGACCAAGAAGTAATTTAAGTCAATTATACCGTCTTCATATGATTTTTGTGTATATCATCTCACTTACAAAATTAAATGCTTAGGTTTTGTGTTTTGCATGTATATCAGTATATTTAATAATTAAAATGAAATAAATTTTTCTAAATAAAAAGGTTCATTGTTGTAAATATCTGTAAATCATAAAGGTCATTTCCTAAGAAGTACCTTAAATGTTTGAACATCATCTTTCCATGGGCTTTCATTAATCAATAATCAAAGAAGCCAAAATTTAGTAGATACAACATAATAGGAGACAACAAGAGAATAATAAATCAATATCCACAAACTTACCGATTTTTTAAGCTACCACAGGACTCATAAATAATGAGATCACAGAACGTCAACAAGTGAATTGTTTACCTCTATAACAGAACCAGCAGCAAGATAAGCAGCTTCTGAAGAGCCCCCATTAAGATATATGGAATTAAACGTCGAAGCAATTCTATCTCTCTTTTGATCAGATTCTCTTGTGCTTAAATTCCGTATCAGATTGATATAATTCTGTGTATGAGCTAAAGCTATTTGTTTGTCCTCTGCTGCTTTACCATTCAAAACCACACATCTGTCAAAAACAATAGGAGTCTTCTCAAACAACAAGTTTACATCCAAATTTACATTAAGGGATAAAAAGGCAACATCAGAAGCTGTCCCAAAGAAAAACTGTAATCAGCATATCAGAAAGGAAATACAGATTTCACTTTGGGACTTTATGAATTAAGGCCAATGATCCAACTATTTTTAAGTTAGAGTGAGTCGTGAAGTCCATTTTTTATCTAAGATACTTTTTTCATTTTGTTTCATAAAAAAATTAAAATAAAATTAACCTTCAATAGCCACTTGACATTCAGGTTTTGCAGATTCTTGTTTCTGCTTACTAATAACCTTCTCAATACCTCAAATATGAGTTTGGGCAATATATATATATATTCCATGGACTTTATGGCATTACCTTAATTGATTGCTAGGCCACTCGTTGACTGAGGGTCAAAAATAAATTGACCTATTGATCAAGTTATGTATCAACATCAAAGAACCATAATTTTTCATCTAAATTTCAGGTTGAATGAGTCAAAATACGTTAGAACGAGAACGGAAAAATCCATGAAAATCAATAGGTCTAGTCAGCTTCTAGTCACCTACTGCCAAACTAATGATTTGTTTTTTAAATGGTAAAATACCTTAGAAAGGATAAATTTGCATATGTTGCTTATGAGACAAGATGAAAAGTATGTCAAATGAAAATGCATATTTCATGTCATTCTCTATTTTAAAGAAGACTATAACATTTGCCTTCAATTTACAAAGTTCTGAGACCAAATCTGTAAAAATGCACGCCAAAAAATTATCAATACAATTCTTTTCAAAAAAAAACAATTATCAATACAAGTATCCAACATGAAAACGAAGAGCACAATCATCTTTTTGCGAATATACAGAAATGCACACTCGAACAGTTCTGGAACAGCAACCAGATTTTAGTTTTTGAAGAGTAAATCAATCCGCGTTTTTATAAACAGGGTGATAAACATCAGTCTCCAGAGGTGACTTCACGAACCAAAATTTGGTCATCAAGAGTCGATATAGCTCAAAAAGTTACCACCCCACCCCCAACAGAACAGATTTTCTAAGAGTCCTTGAACTACAATTCAAATGAGATTAAAGCCCTATCTTTACATAAGAAGAAGAAGAAAGCATTAGGCTTCAAGGGAGTACCTCTGAGGAATACCAGATGATTCTAGCTTCTTCCAAATTTCCTTGATCCTCTGAGGATTTTCCGGATGTTTTTCACCATATGGAGTAGAATGCTTGCACATCCTCTCGTCGTATAACAGTCCCACCCTTCGAGCATCATTAGCATTTCTCGCCGATTCCATTTCCACTCCTCTGCCACTACACCAGCACTTTAGGATTCAAAACGGCTCAGAAACAGAGCAACAACCAAAAACGAAGAAGAAGAAGAAGAAGAAGAAGACGACGACGACGAAGAAGAAGAAGAACAGGACGAGAGAACTTGAATCCGAAGATGACTACTAGTAACTGGTGGAGCCTGTAAATTTTGCTTTTTTCATTACTGCAGTTCTATAGAGAGCAGAGAGTAGAGCGCAGATTAGAGAACTTGAAAGAGAGGTATACCGGTTTTTCGGGTTCGTAGGCTTCATTGCACGTGGCGGTTTTTGATTGCTTTGGGTGCGCTTTTGACGCTAGAGACTCTAGGAGCAGCTCGTGAGCAGGAACTGAATGAGCCCAAAAGACTACAAGATTGATCATAATTACATAGTCCACCAACTTAATTCAGAAACAAAGGTTTACATACAATATGGGGCT
>JAJIYU010014745.1:0-13049 GCA_030144865.1 Tinospora cordifolia
TAGGAATAGTAAGATCCATTTTTTTGTTGCCCCTAAAAGGCATAATAACATATAATAAAGACTACTTATTTTATTCCCCATTCTACTATTCTAATTTAACTCAAGACCCATAGCTCTAGCCCATTCGACCATTATTTGGCCCATAGATGAAGCCCAGCCTAGGCCTATTTAAACTTTTAATGGGTTATGGATAGAGTAGGGCTAGCGATTTAACACATTGGCCCAACCCAATCAAGTCTAATTTTATAATGGAATGGACTAGATTTTTTTTTTTTTTTTAATCAAGAATATTATGTTAGAGTTAGGCAATCACCAACGAGAAACAAATATTCAACTTCAATGTAACCTCAATAACTTGGAAATTACAAGTAATTAGGAGAAGTTTAATTTGACATGAACAAGCATAAAATATTCAATTTCAACATTCTTATAATAAATTTTAGTTTAACTTAAACTTTCTTAACAAAAATTTATGCATAATGGCTCCAGCAAGTTACTATTATGTCACATTAAGTTCTATGCAATTGCTTTGTATATTAAAGCTAAAGCCATTTTGAAACTTCTTGACTAATTCCTCAAATCATGATCTACTTGACCTCAAATATTATTTCATATTTTACAGAAGTGAAGAATTCCCAACTGATGAAAACAGCCTAATTGGCCTCCCTCAGTAATGCACAACAGAAAAAAGAAAACTAAGGGAAGATCCCTTAAACCCAATCTTGTAAAACAAGCTATTATCCTTTAAAATGACAGCACTCCAGTCCATATTTCCAAAAGGATCAAGATACCAATTCATCTCAGACTGATCTAACAAGGTCAAGACTTATTTTCTTAGATTGTTTATGGATCTAGTAAGCCAACAAAAAAACAAACTAATAGTCAATATTTCAAAAAACCAAACCATTCTAAGCAAATGAAGAAATCCTACAAATAACTTTTCTCAAATTCAAAAAGGTGGGTAAAAAAAGCAAAGAAGAATACAAGAAGCAGAAGAATAAGAGGAGAATTTCAAATGAAGAAAAGTGATGAAATGGGAGACAGTCATTAACATTGAACCTTCTTTGAAAAGGAGCAATGAATAAGTCTACTGTGGGGGCAGCAATGGTGGCACAAAACCAAATTTTCTAATAGTTTTTATATAGGCAACAGATTAATACATAATACGAAAGCTTCAATTTAATAATATAGCAAGGATATAAATTACCAAATGTCAAATCATACAAGATTTGTTTTGGGTGTTTTTCAACTTGTTCTTAGATTCTCTTCATTGCAATAAAAAATACGATTGACTTGTTATTTTTATTCCCTCCCTTGTATGGTTTATGTATGTTGGTTTGGACTCAACCAATGGTTTTTAGATACAGTCAAGATGTTACTTAGACACCCATGGACTTTTTGGTCTTCAAAGCATGCCAACTTGGACTATTGCTTCATCTTCTGTCCTACCCTCTTACATCATGCCATTGATTTATTCCAAATGTAGAGTTCAATTTGTTTGGTTATGCCAAAAAAATAAAAAATAAAAAATAAAAAATAAAAATTTTTTAAGCTGGACGAAATGAAAAAGCAAAATCCTTTAAAGGTGGCTCACATAAATATATAAATATATCTGTACCTAAGCATACCATTAAACCCAAATTTGCCATATAAGTTAAAAATAGAAACAAAATCTAACAAAATTGGTTACTTAGCAAGGGCCATTGGACAAAAATTTTAGTTCAACAAGACAAAAAAAAATGATTTTAATAATTATGTCAATCAAATGAATACGTCAGTGCATTTCTTTAAAGGAGAAATATGTCAACATTACCACATCAACAAGTTAATAAGTTACACTAGAGATACACTCACAGTTACTTTGTTCACATTGTAATTTAGTGATAAATTAGTTTAGTATTTGTTTAATCCACATTTCATGAGTGAGTGCCCATAAATGACCTCCAAGCGTAATAGAAGTGTTGGGCATCTATACTAACTTGCTATTAATTGCTACGTTTTCAGAAAATAATCAAAGTAACACAACTAAATTAAAATATCAATAATGAGACCAAGAATGAGATAAAAACCATAATTATGTCTGTAACCACAGTAAGATTTCAGTGACAAAGTGAAATGAAACGAACTTGAAGATTTAAGTTGAACCCGCTGGTAATCATCAATTGTTATCACACATTATCCTTCTCTTAGAATCTCCAACTACACGTGGTCTAATTTCTGACCTAATCCTATTTGCAATAGGTTAGATCAATTCATGCTCACAAATGAATGGAAAAGGATATTTGGGGTAGTAAACAAAATGTTGCGGCTAGACTTACATTGAATCACATCCCCATTATTTCAGATACAACTGAAGTTAAATCAGGTCTGCCCCCCTTCCCTTTTGAGAATGCTTGGGTCTCTAGCTGGGATTTCTTGAATAATCTAAGGTTCTGGTGGCAATCACTCACATCATTTGGAAAGACATACATGTACATGGTTACATTGAGCAGAATCATTCCGAATCTTGATAAATTAGAGGAGAATAAGAGGTCTTCGGAACTGGACGCTTTTAGCAATTTGAAGAATCTCTACACCGATCTTACTGAGATTTGCCTATATGAAGAGAAGTGTCTCTCCAAAAGCCAAAAAATTCAACTTTTAACATAAGGGGATGCTCTAGCACCATCACCAAAATTAAAAGGGTGGATCAAAACTTTGTGGGATCGGAGTTCAGGGTGATGAATGAGAATGTGGCCTACAGTATGCTTTATGATATTTATACATCGAACGCCGAACATATATACAATGGATTGAGGGACTTGAATGGGAGATTAATTTGACACACAGTAGACCTCTTTTTGAGCAAATTTCGAAAAATTAAAAAGATGAAAATTGAAGCGGCCAACACGTAGAGAAATTTTACCTGAGGAATGGAGTAGAAGACATTGCTGACATGAGTAAGCAAGCTCGCTTGTTCAGTGATCGCCTTTAACCAATCCGGATCACCATGTCCGAGAGCATTCACTGCAATACCTGAGCTCATATCCAAATACTCCAGACCCTCGGCATCATACAATTTACAACCCTTGCCACTCGACAAAACAACTGGAGTTCTCGCATAAGTTCCAACAACAACCTTCGCTTCCATCTCCATCACCTCTTTTCCAGTCACAAACCCTGACCCTAGTTTCCCAGAGTTCGAAGAAGGAGAAGAAGCTGATGCTGATTGTTCAACTTCTAAATTAAGACACGCTGTTACTGCTGTTCGTGTTCTTCTTGCAACATCAACTCGAACTAGAGAACTTAATCCTCCTCTTCCTCCCTTCAATAGACGAGCATCACCAGCTCCGGGACGAATCATAGACTGGTTGAACTGAAGACTCAGCGAATTCATCTTGAAAAATCTCTCCTCGAATCGTTTTGAAGCAGTTAGGGTTCTATTACAATGTCGAAAACAAGAATGAACAAACAGGTGGCCAATCCTCCAAATTCAAACATGAAAGTATCGAATAGATTTTTAGGTAGTAAATTATGGAGGAATGTTGACGATGCCCTAGAGCCGGTCGCAATTGGCAGAAGGACAAGATTTTGACATCCACCCTAAATAAAAAATTATTCTGGAATCCATTTTGGGACTTTTTTTTTCAAATAATATAAAAAAAATAAATTATTTCTAAAATACATAACTTTCCAAAATTATTTTTAGTATACCCAACTTTCAATAGTGAATTGTTACATGTGTGTCCACGTGACATTTTAGTGAGCTCGCATAGTAGATTGTTCACATATGCAGGAAGCGTTTTTACAATAAACGTCCTCCACGGAGGGCATTTTCAGTATATTTGGATGGAAAAACGCCTCTACTTGTAGAAAACACTTAGCTCCTCTCAGTTAGAGTGAATTTTGTATATCCAAAAATTAAAAACTTGTTTGAAAATTTTCTAACAATCTTTTTTTCCTTAAAATTTATTTTTCTTTGGCAATTAAATGGCATCGAAGCTTCACTCCAACTAAAACTAAACAACCCCTTGATTGCTCGAACTGATTAAAAAAAATTAGAAGCGTTAATTTATTTTATCCAAAATTACTTGACGACTAAAAGGACTTTTAAAAATCGTACATGTGTCATCCACTGTGCAGTCAGCGTTCAACGTCATTTGATTCTTTCCCTTGCCAATGAGGATCCGAAAACCCAATTCTCGAGATAAATGTTCTTCTACTAGAGGTCTATGATTAATTGTACACTAATTAATGTAAAATTTGATGTTCAAATTCATTATACAACCTGAGGATTGTGAACAAACTACAATTATTCCTATTAGTTGTTGTTTACTTCTAGTGTTAAGGAATATGCAGGGTTCTTGTCATTCTGATATTTGGAGTACACAACCAAAATGAAGAGAATGGTCAAGCTGAATTTTCTAAGTTTACTTGAACTACTAATAAAAAAGTGTATTTCAATTGGCAGGCCAAAGAATAAAATATAAGGGAAGAAAAAAACAAATAGTTTAAGCAACTTTCTATTATTACTCACTAAAAAATAATGATAACACTAAGTGTATTAAGACTTGTACAATTTGTATTATGAAGGGCCAGGGCTTCATAATATTATACATATAACTGAGAGTTTTCATCTTGAGCTAATACATGGATTGGCCTGGACGCAAGACATCGTCAAATAAAGCTGCCACAGGCTTCCCTTCCCAGCTTACCATTGCATGATAACATGTGAGACTTGCCATGCATGCCTTTTTCTGTGCAATGACTAAATTGAGGGAACCAAATACTGGATAATGAACCTTTCAAGTTTGCTGACAGCATTCCTTATGTACAAACTGTATTCATTATTTCATAGGACGAAGAAATTTATGCATGGTTTCTTTAACCCCAACCTGTGATGGCGCTTCTGTGACATTGGAATTGCAGTCTGACGATGGTAAGCACATTGAAACATGAGATGGTCTCTAATTTTTTAGCACATATAGTGCACTGTTCAAGACATAGGGGCCTCCCTTGAAACAACATAGTAACATTGATGATTTTGTCGCAATCAGCTGAGATCAAAACCTGCACCTGCGTTGATTGCATATAATAGTTTTTGTTCCATTTGTTCTTTGCTGCTCCGATTCCAATGCCACAAACCACAAAATCATCAGAAAAAGGAAAAAAAAAACCTCAGGAGGATAGTTTTGAAATGCAATATGAACATCTAATTTCCTATACATGTGGATGGAATGAGAGCATGTTCCATGAGAAATAAGTTTAAGAAAGATTTTGCACATGTTTATTGAACCTACCTTTTATATGGTGGCATAGAAGATTCATGCAGGTTGCTAATGTTGGCAATCTATCAAGAGCTTCTTCAGAAGCATCGCCAGCAGCCCTGCAAGTGGAAGAGATTTAAATTGGAATTCAAGTATAAGAAAATGAAAATATAACATTATTGACTTGATAAAATTTCTAAAATTATATAACCTCTGTATGCAAAACTGGGGCTCCAAGTATTTGAAACCAAGCAATGGCCCTCGAGAACATCTAGTCACAAATCTGGCAATAGGAAAAATAAAATAAGAGAAACAGTTAAATGAGTCCTAACTTCATTTCCACATTCTTCGATGTGTTCATCAGTTCCAACAGCACAAATAGAGCATGGTTGAGTGGATAAGAAGATTTTCGAACTCCATTACTTCCTAAAAAAACTATGCAACTTCATCATCAGTTTGATATGCCAACCAAGTACGCAAAATCCAAAACTTTAGTGCATGTTAGAACATGTATTTATGAAGAACCATAGTAAAAGAAAGTTTGCCATTTTTGCTCCAATAACCCTTTTTAGCTTGCTAGGAAGGCCATATGTGATTTTTAAAATTTCTAGTCTTCAATAGATCTTGAATGATTTATGGAAAAAGTTAATAGACATTGTGAAAATTCTGCATGCACAAATTCACTTATTTTCTTATTTGTGCACAGCTGCATGCATGCAAAGTATTCAGTTTCATTATAGAGACACCCACACCCACTCGTTAGCTAGCATGTAGACACACACACAAAGAGGGAATGCAGATATACTGCTGACATACAAATGGCTAATGATCGATTAAATTATGATATTGTGTATGAAACAATGCTTCAAGAGATGAAATATAAACCACTTCCAAAATATGAACCAAACATATTTAAGATATTAAACCCAAAGCCTCCATTTAAACCTTTTTTATTATTTTTGAAAGATTTGAAGTCCAAACTTATCACCAAAAACAAATGACTTATTCAAATTAAAACCAGGGCCTACTCGGCCTCAATTACATGAGCTAAAAAAACATAATATAATTTGAGGAAAGAACATTTCACGTATCTTCATGACATGACTATATTGGAAAAGCGGAAAGCTATTTTTATATCAAAAAATGCGCGATAAGAGAAGAGAAACATTCTTTATCTCAGTTTAAACTTCAAAATCTTACCTAAACAGTAGTTTAAAGCCTTATAGATATCAGTAAAAAAAAGTACAGTATAATTTGTGAGAATGCCCTAAGAGCATTTTAGAATGTATAAAAAGGAGACAGCCTGCATGAAACTTGTAATACCTGAAATTTTAGTGACGTAATAACCGAAATTTGAGTTTAAAACACATTTTATTAGCAGATATACGTATATATTTATATATATACATACATATATATATTTGTCATTGATATGCAATTAATTAGTTAGCGTAGAAGTATAAAGAGATATCCATTGATTAATATTAGACATATAGAATTGTTGGGTAAATATATGCTTCTCTATTTGAATAAAAAAAAAAATATTTTTAGTACGATACTAAAATAGAAAAGTATGTGTATAAAGTATTAATTAGATGCACTCATGGAAATAATATTTCATTTAGTATGATAGTAATATAAATAGAGAAATATATGTGTAAAGGAAATGCATTCATGAATGAGATATCTCATTTGGTGAGATGTTAAGGTATGCATATGTAGGAAATGATAGTCCCATATTGGAAAGATAGAAACACTATTTGGAAGAGGGCCCTATATAAACTCCCCTACTCTACCCATTTCATTCATCCCAAAGACAAGAGTTGAAAATTTCTCGTGTTCTCTCTCTTTGCCTCCTTATTGGCCTTAGTTCTAGTTCTTCTTTATTTGAGCTATTCTAAATAGTTCGCGAAGTAGTAGCAACGAAGTGCTACAAAGAATTTAGGAAGCGATCTCAAGGTGAGTTTCTTTCCTTTCTTTTAATTTATTATTTTGACTTAGATAATGCTTGCTTGTTCGGTTAGCTTGATCTTTTTTTTGTTCTTTGCATTTATGTCATTCAATTATCATGTTGCTCATGACCAAGAGAGTATGCTCTGTAGTTGCGTCTTGTACAATCTTCTACATCAAAAATCGAAAGTTATCTTTCCTGTTTGAGAGAGTATGCTCTGTAGTTGCGTCTTGTACGATCTTCTACATCAGAAATTGAAAATCTGTGCTTCTGTTGATTTATGATGATATATTGTTGGTATGTTTAATTACTGGTGAAATATTTATTTACTATGCTCTTCACACAAAAATAAGATTAAATAAGATTTCAACCACGTACTGGTGCGGGGGGCTTTCTGTGTTCCATGTAGAATTGAAATTGACTGTCAATATTGACACCAGAATGGAACAAGTTTCAAGAATGATCCCACTAGAGATGAGTTTGAGTTTCAGAATTGATCTCTCTCCCTAGATCTGGAGCACAGAGGTTATTCCTGTTCGGTATAATTTACAACTGAAATAATATATTGGTTGAACCGAATTAATCTCTGAAAGTGTTTGATATGCTTTCATTGTTTGGTTGAAGTAATTGATTAAATAGATAGAATGATTCACTGAGCTTTTTAGCTCACCCCCCTATTTTTCATATCACAGGGAATTAATCAGATTACGAGGAGGTTTATCTATTGAAAGTTTTTATTTATTTCAATGTAGGGCGCATCGGCCCAAGCTAAATCATGTATTTTAGCTTTGAATTTATTTTTTGCTGTAATAGATCATTGTACTCGAAATTTTCGAATGAATAAATGAAGAATCTTATTTACCATGATGTCATTTTGTACATAGACTAATGTACACAGGAACCCTAATGGATTTGGGTCCAAGAAGAAGAAAATGTAGCACGGGCCCGTCTTCTGGGCATTCTAAGATTTTTTATCAAAGAAAGTTGAACCGTCAGATGACGTGGAAGATGAGACTTGGGAGGCGGGGTGTTACAAAACTCCCACCTATAGGATTAAGAAGGGGTAAACCAATATGATCTATTTCACACAGCTTCAATTCATACCATTGTGTCTTGGTTGCCCCTTTTTCATGAATGAATAAAACCAATTCTACTTTTCAAGACTTACATTAAAGCAATAAATAATATAAAAGCACAAATAATGAAATAAATAATATAAAAGCACAAATAATGAACATTCCTGTCCCAAGGTGAAAAATCAAGACAAAATAACAATGCTGGTATTGAAAAACAATTGGATTAATATTTGATGGAAATTATCACTGGGAAGAAACATATTACTCACTTCAAAAAATTTTTCTGATTCTCCAATGAAAAACTCTTGAGAACTTCCAAAAACATCTTAATGACATAATGTTCCTGCAAAAGATTTATTGGGATGTAATTTTTTGTTGCCAACCTCAAAATTATAAAATGGCACTTTGGAGTAACATACCATTAAGATAATTGATATATAGAGGCAAAAGCAGCAAATGGCATTACCATTAAAATCAAGTGTAGAAAAACAGAGTGCAAGTTGATGAATAATTACATTCACTTGTGGTTGCAAAACTACAATGTGGCATGCTGGATAATTATAACAAACAAGACTCTTAGTTAACAATATGTGAAAGACAAGGCTAAGCATTCATTTACAGAAACATTTCTATTTATTATTTGCCAAAAGGAATAAAACATGTTTTTCCTTGCAAGAGATAATGATACCCATGGTTCCACCCTCTCCCACTTTTTGGCATGAGAGCGAGGCAAGGATTGAATTTCACAGACTTTTAAATGGCACTTTCAATTGCCATAATGCGCATAACTCAATTTGCAACAAGCTGCATTTCCTATGATCAATCCTGAGATGTGGAGATCAAGTTCTAGCAATCTCAGTTATCAATTATTTGAATAAATTTCTCAAAAATATTTATAAAGAACTTCAATCTTTTGAATATATGAAGATTTAATCATGTTGAGTTATTTTGCCAGTCCATCACAACTAAACTGTAGTTTTTTGGTTTTCTGTGATATATTTCACGAAAACCAAAAAAACTCGTTGATTGAAGAGTGCTCAAAGTCTTGGCTGTCTACAGTTTTCCGATTCCAAGCTTTTGAATATATTCATCCTCAAATATCGATTGTACTTGACAGACCGAGATGATATTCTTCTACTGATGTAATGTCTGTTGTTCTTGTAAAACAATTATTAATTAGTTTTTTGAGAAGAAAAAAAATGATGTATTATTAATTAAAGCAAAAATGACATTGCCAATAATAATTGACACGCATGAAACAAAAACATCAAAGAACACCTCCCTCCCCCTAACCAACATACAACTACAAGTCATGTAAGCATCTCCCCAATCAAAGAACCAATAAACTGACAGGCCTTGTAAAAATTCAGCTGCATAAATCCATGAACTAGCTACACTTCTAATATCATCCCACAAGACATCGGTATGCAGATTGAATCCTTTAAAGATCCTTCTATTCCTCCAAGTGGCTCCATCAACCAAGTTTCCCAAAAGGAGGCCAAAAGAGCCACATGATTGCTACTAATAATAGACCTATTGGGAGCAAACAAACAATCTTTGATGGACAATAGCCTAGATATCCTCCCAGCTGGAAAGGATACTTATTTGTCCCATACAAATCTTGTCCACCTACACTTCAAAATAGATGTTCTCCACTTTCCTCCCCATGAAAACACATCACATAGGACCATGAAGAGGCAATGATTGGGATGGTCGTTAGATTATTCACAGTGTTGAGTTTATTGTGTGCCAAGAGCCTGCCAAAAACTTCTATCAATTACCAGTGCTCAATCTTCTATCAATTACCATGTCAATGCATTCAACGCCCATATATGTTTCAAATACAAATCCTTCATGTCTTATGAATAGAATGCCTTGTCATGGAGTCCCCTTGAGATACTACTATATATAATTCATAGCTTGCAGATGAACTTCTTTAGGATTATGCGTAAATTGACTAATCACACTCACCAAATATGCAATGTTAGGTATTGAACGAGATAGATGAGTCCCCCGACTAATCTTTGATACGTTTTCTTATTAACAACAATGGGTCTCTTCAGCTTCACCAAGCTTGTGGTAATTAACAAGATTAATTTCAAAACAAAAACAATTATTTTGATTGAATGCATGAAAGCAGAAACACTCATAGTTTTATAGACTATAATGTCAAAACTACAATTTCTGAAGGTCATTTATAACACAAGGAATGGAAACAGAAACACTCACAGTATCATAGCCACCATTGTAATTAGTGTTAGAACACAGATCGTCAACATCCATGCCTTCAATTGAACCTGATATGAGGCGCTAACAGAGAAAAAGGCAGTTAGCACACAAGATACTACTCTACCCTTCCGCAATAATTTTCTTTTTAATTTAATTTATCTCAAACAATGCTCTATTCTACCCTTCCGCAATAACTTTCTGTAGCAGCTTTTTGTTTATCAAAGCTCAATTATGGTTTGTTTCATCATTAGATATAGACCCAGCAATCCAACATATGCATAAATTGAAGTGGTTTAATTGAACTTAGCAATTCCAAAACATCTAAATTGAACGGCAGCTTAAAACAAAAAAGAATAACTTGGTAGCAGTAGCACCGGCACGGACCACTAAGATTTTACTTTGTCTTTTACAGCATGTAGCACTTTAATGTACACTTTTAAGTAGCAATAAGATCATCAGACGTCAGATGTGCAAACATTTATGCTCCTGGACGTATTACTAATTAATGGTTCATATACAAGCAGATCAACAGTTTTATCAAAACTGCACCATCAAGCATATTGCAATAGAACCAACAAGGCATGAATGTATCAGAATCAGTAACTTTACCTGGTGATGGTCCCATCAACATTAGATATAACTATTCGCTCATTCCATTTCCACAAATAAATGAGCATCAACCTGTTGAAAGACATGGCAGTTTAGCAGACAAGACACCAAAGTCAACCTATTATAATATTCAATTTTTAAGTATAAACAATCAAGGTGTTGAAGACCTGTTGAGTTCTTAGAACCCTGGTGGATAAACTGAAGGCTACCATATTTTGACTATCTTTAAAATTCAAAGAAGCATAGCTATTGGTGTGCTGAAGTGTTTTAACCCTTCTTTGTAAAATAGTCATTTTATTTTCCTGTCATAGGAAAAGATATATACAATATACTATTGCTATGTAACACCTGCAACGTCGCGATCGTGCCACGTCATGAATGAATAAGAAATAAATAATAATAATAATAATAATAGTAATAGAAGTAGATTATGCTTAGGAATAAATAAATCACTTAATCGCTCGCTCGCACTCGCGCGAAGGTGCGAATGATGCAAAAATGGAGCATATGATTTGATAAAAAAATAACAATAATAATAATAGTAAGATGATATTACATATTATGTCCTATAGATATATATATGAGTAGCCGAAATAATTAATTGATATTTATTATGATACGGTGTAATATAGTTGACAATCTATATATATATATATATATATGTATGTATTAAAGTTTTAATAATCTGATATGGAATCATATTGAAGCTTTAAATAAATAAAATGATACATGTATGTATGTAAACGCATATATATATATATATATATATATGTATATATATGTGGATAAATAATAATAACACCTAGAAAAAGAAAAAAAAAAGGGGGGGACCGAAATCTGAAGGTTGTTGAAGAAGATGCCGGAACAGGGACAAGAGAATGGAAAATTCGGGACGTTCGGTTGGCTTGCGAGGGAAGCCGTCTGGTGGGGAGCTGATACAATAAAACCGAAAAGGGAAATTGAAGCTGCTGGACATTATGGGTTTCTTGGCTGCCTGGTTTGTGCCATCAATGAAACAGGGGATGAAGAAGCAGTTGCGGTTGCACGTTGCTGTTAGACAAGGAAGCCGAGGAACGGCTGCTACTATCTTCGTTGTAGAACAGAGGAGAGGAGCCGAGCTGCTGTAGCATGATGGAAGAAGAAACCGTGTAAGAAGGAAAGAATGGGGAAACAGAGCACGAGAGAAGGTGTTGCAGCAATGGTGGAAATGAATGAATGAAGAGAAACGTCATGCAGAGACTATAAACAGAGCTTCAATTGGTCTGGTGACGTTGCTGTTATTGTTGTGCAGCTGTTGTGGCGGCCGAACGAAGAAGAAGAAGAACCAAAGCGATGATGCTCTGTTTGTGACGGTTGCTACTGTCTCTGTTTCCGGACGAGGGAAGAAGAAGAGGAACTGAAAAACAGAGGGGCGGCAGCCATTGCAGCAGCTGCTGCTCACGTGTTGCTGAAAACCGTGGAAGAAGAAGAAGACCGAAGCTGTTGCTGCTGTAAACTTCTGCTCAAGCTGCTGCCAGTGGTGGCTGCTGGTGTGGACGAAACAAAGAAGAAGCTGAGCAGGACAAAATCTTGGTGTGTGAAGGTTTGGAGTCCATAAAGAACAGAGCCGGGCAGCAGGAAACAGAGGAACATAGTAGCTAGTTTGGTGAAATTGCTGGTTCACGGTTGTTAAAAACAAAATGAAGGCAGAAGCTGGTTGCTGCGTGTGATCTTGCAAAGAAGAATGACGCTGCGGTGACGGTATGATGACTTGAAAATTATTGGCCAAGCTGAAACAAGGGAGGAAAGGCAACAGTTGTTGATGCCGTTGCTCACCAGCTGCCGAATGGGATCTGCTACAACCTGGTTCTGCGGTTGGAACCAGAAAACAGTGGAGCGGTCCAGTTTTTAACTTAATGCTGGTGGTGCTCTCAACGAAAGGAGAGGAACAAAGAACAG
>JAJIYU010014746.1:0-13077 GCA_030144865.1 Tinospora cordifolia
TTAGCGAAATCACTTATAGTATTAATTTGAATAATTATTATTGAGTTATTTTTCTAATTTAATATTTATCTACGTTAATAATTGAGTACTTGAATAAATGATTTTTCATTTTTTTAACTACTTAATTTAAATATTTAACTACATAAAGATACATTATTTAATTCTTTATTTTTCAAACCTTAGTATTATGTCATAAAAGCTTTATTATTCTAACCAATGTATATCAATTTATTTGCATTAGTTTTGATTCAAATTCAAATTATGATGATGGCGATTAATCCTCCAATAATCTCATCTTTATCTAACATTACTGAAGTCACATCAATTAAAATATTTGTAATTTTCTTGCTTAACTTTAAATTATTGAAATTACTTTTATTAATTGATCCTAGCATTTTCAACTCTTAGTTCTAATTTATGTTTATTTATGTGCATATATTCTATATATTCTTTGATAACATTATTTAATCTACATTAATTATTCCCTAAACTTACATTACCCACTAATATGTTAAATTTGAATTATTTAAGTTTATGAAATTTGCTTACCTCCTTAATTTGATCAAACACCCATTTGATGAAGAGCTGCCACCACAACGCACCACCGGACCATATTCAGTTCACCGTGCAGCCCAATTTCCAGTAGCTCATCATCGTCCCTCTGCTCATGCATCGCCGTCCCACAGCAGCTGCAATTTTCAGCACCCGGCCACTGTTCTTGCTCTTTTTCTTTCCACACCACCAGCAAGCACCGCACCCAATCCCCTGCTCAGTTTCAATCCAACACAGCAGCATCTTCTCTTCGTTCTTTCACCAGCACACACCGTTCTTCTTCTTCTTCCACGGTTTGCAGAACACATGAGCTGCAGCAACTGCAATGGCTGCCGCCCCTCTGTTTTTCATTTTCTCTTCTTCATTCGGCCTGCTCTGTTCGGCACACCAGCAGCAGCGGCAGTGAGCTGCTCTGCTTCCTTCTTCGTTCCGTCCACACCAGAAGCCATCACTAGCAGCAGCTTGAGCAGAAGATTACAGCATCACCAGCTTCGATCTTCGTTCTTCACCGTCAACAACTGCAACTTCCTCTTCTCGTTCGGCAGTTCTTCTTCTTTGCATGGTCCTCTTCATTCGGCAACTACCATGGAAGCACTCCCCTTCCTCACTTTCATGCTCTGTTCGTGCAAACACGAACAGCAGTTTCCTCTTCTTCTCCTTGCCCGTGCTCGTGCGATAACAACCTCAAAGCATCGGCTCCCCCTTCTTTCTCCTGCTCTGTTTTCGTTCTTGGATCTCGCCCAAAACAAAGCATCGTTCTCAAGATGCTCTGTTCATCGTTCCATTGCCAGCAGCCATCTTTCTTCGTCTTCGTTCGGCTGCTACCCCCAACAGCAACGTACAACAACAACAGCTTCTTCATCTCTTTCTCTCGTTCGGTTTGCAGCAGCTCGGCGTCCAGCAGAAAAGTGGATTAGCAGCAGCATCAGCAACGATAGAGCGCCTTGCTCTGTTTTTTTTTTATTCCTTCTTTACTCTGTTCGTTGCACACCAAAACAGCAGTTCATTTTCAGCTCTCCTCTGTTTACCAACTCCAGCTTCAGCTTCCGTTCTTAACTCCTCAGCCAACGACATGAACAACAACTGCTCCATTTCTTCACGTCGTCTGCAACTTCCACAGATACAACATTCATCTCAGTATCAGCCAACCTCCCTATTTATAGATTACCCACTGTTCTCGACCTTTCCAAACACCGAACTTTTCCAGTGGGTTCTACCTGTTCCGGCGTCTTCAGTACGCTTCATACCACCGTCCCACCGAATTTTTTTTTTTTATTGTTTAACGCCCTCACGACTCGTTCCCACGTACACATACGCCTCATGTTTCATTTTATAACCTTATGATAAAGTCACCATATTATATTTTTCTTTCTTTTGTTTATACGCGCGCGCACACACACATATGTATATATCTTACCTTCTAAATTTAGTGTATGAACCTTACGATAAATATATATATATATTCCATGTTGTTATCATTGTTGTTATTAATTCAATTATTGTATTTATTTATTATCTTTATTATTACCATTAGTTTTATTTTTCCACTAATTCATAATAACCATCAACTAATTATTTTCACTATTTATACTTATCTATAAAACATAAATTATTGGTTTATCATACTATTATTAGTATTATTATTTTTCAGTCAAACAATGGGTTTTCTTTTTGCATCACTCGCGCCTTCGCGCAAGCGTAAGCGCGAATGAGCGATTAACTTATTTACTCTTATTCGCCCACGACGTGGCACGACCGCAAAATTACGGGGTGTTACAGTTTCCCTTATTTGGAATCATGTAGAATAATCTCATATGCCATGCAAATGATTAAGTATACCACACCTATGAGAAACCATGAACAATGATCTCATGTACACCACACTTTGATCATGTGCACCATGCCCTATTATGCAAAATTTGTCCATGTGTGTGTAACACCCCAACCCCCACATTCTTTGAGTATTGGACATAACCACCATTCTTTGACAGTGGACTTAACCATTTGGCGAGTTGGGTTCATATTACTTTAAAAGTGACATACACTTGACTTTCTATTTTTCATTACATCATGCCTTAGAGTAAATTCAAGAATATAAATTTTTACTTAATAAAATCAAGGCAATTAAAGATAAAGAAAAATTTAACTCCTTTATTCATAAAAAGGAAAATACACAACTTTCTAATGTAAAAGTAAAGTATTACATTGTTGATCAAAAGAAGTTCATAACCTTTAAAATAAAAATTAAATTTCAGCGGAAGACTTATTCAAAATTGGGCAACATGCCCTTACATTAAAAGGAAACTCTATAAAAAATAGAAACTTGCTAAAATAGAAACTATCCAAATTCCACGGTCTTCATAATTTAATTTCCTAAAAAAAAAGAGGAAAGGGTGAGCACAAAGCTCAGTTAATCTTTTTCAAACAACCATTTTTTAAATTCAAACCAATAACACGTTCATTTTTTAAACACTTGCATACATTAGGAAATTCAAACATCCCTTTGTTTAAAGTTTAAACTTTAGACCAAAAGGGTTTTTAAGCCCTTGATAATTTTAACAAAGTACCTCCTTAGAGTGAAATATATTTTTTCTTAGCTAATTTCATTGGACTTTTTGACTTAAAAGAAACTTATCTACCAACCAAGTACTTTGGTCTTAAAACCATATGAAAAGAACATCCATAGCAACCCACATGTTTGCTATGATGGTACGTGGTTATTTTCACCATCTTCTTTTGTTAAATCTTCAATCATCAATTAAACTTCAGAATATGAAACTTAGATTAATAAAATTCAGAATATGAAGAATCTGAAAATCAAATCACGAAACAACCATAATCATGCATCATTCTTTGAAATAAAGCCTAAGTGTTATACTAAACATGACATGAATATTATGAATGTATAAATCTGAATAAGGATCAAATCTTAAACTGAAATATATTTTAGAATACTAGAACTAAAATTATTTTGATTTCAAAAGCCAAACAAAAGGATGTTCAAAAAAGCACTTCCACCTTATGATGCTTTCTCCCCAAAGTTTAAGCAAGAGATCCCAACGTACAAGCACCAAGAAAATTACTCAAGATAAATTTTCAAACCAAGAACTTCTCATACACAAGAAGGAAAAGAAAGGTGAGAAGGGGTGCCAAGAAGAGGGCTTAGAGAACAAGAAGAAATCTTAACTCTTGTTTATTGGGATGAGAGGAATTGCGAACATGGGGGCTTTATAATTAGAGTTTGGGAGAGTGAAAATTGGTAACTTTGGGTGGGAAGTCCAAAGGCAACTTTCCAATTTTCTCTTGCATATAAATTAGCAGGATTAAGTATTTAGAGTTTATTATTATTATTATTATTATTATTATTATTATTATTATTACTATTATTATTTTGGCTTGATCAAGATCAAGATCAATTTTCTCTGGATTTTTTTTAATTTTTGTTTTCTTTTTGGGCGATGTGCCACCAAATTTTTATTTCATTTTATTTTTATTTTTTCTTTTCTTTGCTAATTTTTTTTTCAACCTATATCTATATAATATAAACTTGGTAATACTTCTATATTTTATTTTGAGATTTCCTTTATTTTCAGTATCTAAATTTCTTATTATTTATATTATCCAAATTTTCTGAAAATTTTCTAATCTTTAATTTATATTCCTATTTTATTTCAATTATACAATTAAATTATAAATTCTATATATTTTGTTTCCATTTTTTTGAGATGTATTAAATCCAAATCAACTAACTAATTAGATAATTTACTTAAATAACTGATTAAGAATATATAACTTGCTAATCATGGTTTATTAATTTATTTGACTAATAAATTTTTTATTTCTATTTTCTTTAAGATATATATATATATATATATTTCTTTTTTCAATTAAGCTACACAATAAATTATGCCTAAGTTTTCACATAATATATTTTAATATATGAATTATACTTACTGATTATTTGATGTATTAAATAAACTTACTAATTCTCTTGCATTCAATAATATCGTTTAACTTATTAAATAAAGCTACTGATTATTTAATGTACTAAATAATCTTACTAATCTTTCTCTAATAAATTTAATAAACCTTATATAATAAACCTTGGAATAAGATTTCTTATTTTTCATCTTTTATTTTTACACTATTATTTTATTTTATTTTTTTAATTAAGCTACAAATTAAAATTATGCCTAGATTTTGTATTAAATATATTTTTTTAAGAAATGAAAGTAATTCCTTAAATATTTTTTAGAAACCTCCTTAAATGTCATTTTTTATAATTTATTCTACTTATTTGACATTTTTATTTAAATATCAAATTAAGGCTTTATTTTGCCTATTTTATTTTATACCTATTACTATTTTTCTTATCAACTTTCTATTTCTTGTGTGACTATGTGAATTAACCAATTTTCTTGAAATTAATATATAATAAGCTTTTTAATAAGGTTTCTTATTTTTATTTCTCTTATATATTTCTATACCTCAATATTTCATATATTTCATATTATTTTTCATTTTTGGGTAACTTTTTTCTATCAAAATATGTACGATTTTTGCACTAAAATTCTTATTTTATTATATCTTCATAACATATTATTTTTCATTTGTCAATCCATAATTTGCACCCAAAAATTTCTTAAAATATTCGAAATTAATTCACTTAACTTATTTCATTTAATTTTATTAAACTTATTAATTTTTAATTATTTGACAAAATTTTGGGATATTGTAACCTACCCTCCTTAAAAGAATTTCGTCCTCGAAATTTATACACATTCACTTGTGTGTTATTTTGTCAGGTATTTCTACTAAATAGTATGGTTTTGAGTAAGTTGGTACACCCAAGGGCTTTGACTCTTCCTAAAGCTTTGTTAGGGTAGCCTTCGGGAAGAACTTGTCATGAAAGATCTCCTTGAACTCTTCCCAGTTCATCCTTTCAAAGTCGGTGTTCGTTTCATTAAACGTTCATACTATCATGACTCTAGATTTGATTTCTAGGTTTTCGATTTGTTCAATGGCCTATATGTTTTTCTTCTAGGTTCTTTTCATGCATAGGTATAGGATTTGGTTTCAAAGCAAATAAACAGTAAAGCATGCATATTACACAATCATACAATCAAGCTAGCACAACAAGGTTTCAAGCTTCCACCTAAGCTTTCAGGTTCAAGTGTCTCATACCACTCTACCCCTTCCACTTAGGCTTTCACCTAGAATGGAGTCGCACACAAACAATTTCGCAAATTGCTCAATAACTAAGGTTTTTAAGCCCACTATACTCCACCGTCCCATACTAGCGAGCATAGAGAAACCCATTCTGTCAAGGTTACTGTCGGGACCCCTTCCCTAGGGAGAAGGACGAACCGACCGGCACAGTGTTCTGGCAAACCCATTCCCAAACTAAGCTTGCCCAAAACTCTGTTAAGCCTCTTCACAACACTTATATAACACTATCAGAGTAATCATAATAAATGCGAAAACAACTAGAACAAATAAGTATAGTGAATTTTTTTTTTTTACAAAAGTTAATTATATATACACTGTCCTAAATGTAGCAGTAGCGGAATGCCTAAGTCAAAATGTCTACAATATTTTTCTCACTTCCTATACATTATGCTAACTCTCAAAACAGTAAACAACGTGAGGAAACCTACCAAAGTAAACGAGGTGCACTTCACGCAATGACCACCTTCTTCTCTTTATCCGTAGAAAAAGAACCTGAAATGTTATAGTGAGCCAATTTTGTCCACAGCTGCTCAGTGAGTAATGTAACCTAATCTATAACTTAGAACAAGTATTCTAGAAAAGCAATATATGAATGCACAATAATAATAATGCGAATGAATGCAATAGTTAATGAATGCTAAATCCACTATGCAGTTGTGCACCTTCCATTTTGAAACAAGTTTTAATGCAGAAAACACATAAATCCACTTGAGCGGGAGAAACCTGACGGTTAGGTGTATAGGTGACGACCCTAATCTGGGCCACAGAACCCCCCTTAGGGTACTCTGTGCTAGGTGGTCACTAAATAATCTAGGGGAGCCTCAATTGATAAACCTGGCTCGACTGCACCTCCGGGTACGACAACCGTTCGTCCTCAATGCTCTACCACATTCAATACCCTAACCCGCACTCGGACCTCAATATTCCGTGCACATTTTCATTTAAATCATATTTAAAGATTGTAAATGCATTTCAATATGTAAGAACATTTCATTTATGATAGAATAACAAGTTAAGTGATAAATTAGAAAACACTACTCACAAGGATGCTCAGCTCCCGATGCTCCTCTAGTAACCGGTCGCGTCCCATTGATGTTTGATCCTGCGTGATCAACTTAATTTCTTAATATCTACATAAAACTTGGCTCAAATTGTAACTTTATGGTCTTTGGTCAATCAAAGGATTGACTCGATCAACTTTATCTATAGTCAACTTTATCTAAACCTAACCCTTACCGACCTGTCAAATCGATAAGGTTAACGTGGTTAATAAGGTCAATTAAGCCTTTAATATTGACTCAAAATACTAAAATATGTATTGTCAACATGTATCCCACCTTTGGTACACAATAACCAGCCACTTTTATAAATTTTTCGGTTCAATACATAAATATTATTTCCTATGTTTTATATTTCCCTAATAAGTATTTTATAATGTTATACAATATTATGTAACATTTTTTCTATTATTTATCATTATTTTTACCTATATACATCTTTTTTTCAATCTTTATCGATTAATCTTCAAATCGCATAAACGTTAATTTAATATGTCCATTGACCTCCAAAAATCCTAATTTCAGTGTCATTAAGTTCAGAGTTTCATTCTGGACATTTTAGTACCCACCGACTAAAATTCCAGTATTAATGGATATACCCCCTATGCGTCGATTTTCAAATACCATATAATTTCTCTATGGTCCACGATGGTACAAATAATCTATATATTTGCATTCTACTCGTAAATTTGAACACAATGATATATATATTGTATAGTTTCATTTCTAAAGAAAATATACCCTAATTTGGGGGTCGTGCATTAAACTAATGCATTTATTGAAACTATACTATAAAACTGAAATTCACAATTTATATAATAATTTAGAATTGAAAAGAGGAAAAAATAATTTACCCAAAATGTCAGATTTCCAAAGTGCGTGACTCCTCTTCTTTTTCTCCTTCTTCTTTTTTTTTCTTTTTCTTTTCTTTTTCTCTTTTTTTTTTCTTTTTTTCTTTTTTTTCACTCTTTTTTTCTCTCTTCTTTCTCTCTTTTTTTTTTCTCTCGGATGGTGGATGTTGTGAGAATGAGAGATGAACAAATGATGTTTGAAATGAAGATGAAGCAACCCTTTATATAGAGGATGGTTTGGTGGGTCCTATGCCACATTAAATGCAAGATAAACTTATTTGACTCCCAACTCTCCACCTCATCCAGATAATTCCTTTATATATACATTTTTCTATCATTTTTTTTAAGGAATATCTATCATAAATGTGGAGCAAACCCTATATCTCGTTATTTATTTATTCTCTCATTATCTCCAACCAACAAATAACACTTTTATCTTTATTCAATATTTTTTTATTTTTCTATTTACACATCATCATCATTATCTAATTATCCATCCAACATCATCTTAGATTTTCTTATTTTTATTTATTTATTTATTTATTCTAATTATCCATCCAACTCACCTTCATTATCTTTATCCATATTATTTATTATTTCTTGTTTTTTTTTTCTTATACAACCAAGCACACACACATATAAATAATAATCAACGTATATATACTTTTCCATTTAATTTAAATACACCCCTCTCTATATATATTCTTGCATATTAATACATATATGTATACATATGTAAATGCAATACTTAATTTATTACATAAATTTATTTTATTCATTTTTTAACTCCAATAAATAATTATTATCATTATTTATTTATTCTAATTTCTCATGTAATACACTTAATACTTTCACCAAAAATCATGCGTTACCATTTAATACACATATTGATTAATACCATTGCCAAAAAATTTTGTATTTTTGTATAATCATGTATTTCTCATTTATAATTCATTAATTTATATAGAAAAATACATATAGAACCCGTCGACAGAATGTCCAAAAATACAGGTTGTTACAGTTACCGATCATTCACCACACATGGTCCATCATTCTCTGAGTCTAGGCTTCCTCCACACCTTCGAATTCATATGCATCGTATACTACATAGAAACCGAAAGATACAAAAGCTTCTTGGTTTCGTGTAATATCTCAGAGTTTTGTCAAATAATTAAAAATAAATAAGTTTAATAAAATTAAATGAAATAAGTTAAGTGAATTAATTTCAAAGATTTTAAGAAATTTTTGAGTGCAAATGATGGGTTGGCAATTAAAAAATAATATGGTATGGAGATATAATAAAATAAGAATTTTAGTGCAAAAATCGTACATATTTTGATATAGTAGAGTTACCCAAAAATGAAAAATAATATGAAATAGATGAAATATTAAGGTATAAAAATATATAAAAGAAATACAAATAAGAAACCTTCTTAAAAAGCTTATTATATACCAATTTCAAGAAAATTGGTTAATTCACATAGTCACACAAGAAATAGAAAGTTGGCAAGAAAAAAAAAGCAATAGGTATAATATAAAATAGGCAAATAAAGCCTTAATTTGATATTTAAATAAAAAAATGTCAAATAAGTAGAGTTAATGATAAAAAAATGACATTTAAGTAGGTCTCTAAAAAAATAAAAAATAAAAAGTTTAATGAATTACTTTCATTTCTTAAA
This sequence comes from Tinospora cordifolia, assembly GCA_030144865.1. Classification (NCBI taxonomy): domain Eukaryota; kingdom Viridiplantae; phylum Streptophyta; class Magnoliopsida; order Ranunculales; family Menispermaceae; genus Tinospora; species Tinospora cordifolia. The sequence goes on from JAJIYU010014746.1 coordinate 9,370, forward strand.
AAAATTATTTAATACAAAATTTGGGCATAATTTTAATTTGTAGCCTAATTGGAAAAAATTAAATAAAAAATAATTGTGTAAAAATATAAGATGAAAGTAAGAAATCTTATTCCAAGGTTTATTAAATTTATTAAAGAAAGATTAGTAAGATTATTTAGTACATTAAATAATCAGTAGATTTATTCAATAAATTAAACTATATTATGTGAAAACTTAGGCATAATTTATTGTGTAGCTTAATTATATATATATATTAAAGAAAATAGAAATGAGAAATTTATTAGTCACATTAATTAATAAACCCTTATTAGCAAGTTATATATTTATGTGTTACAAAAGTAAAAGTGAAAAATATTATTAATTAGTTATTTAAGTAAATTATCTAATTAGCTAGTTAATTTGAATTTAATACATCGCAAAAAATGGAAATAAAATATATAGAAATTATAATTTAATTGTAGAATTGAAATAGAATAGAAATATAAATTGGAGATTGAAATTTTTTTTTAAAATTCGGATAATATAAATAATAAGAAATTCAGATACTAAAAATAAGAAAATCTCAAAATAAAAAACATAGAAGTATTAGCAAGTTAATATTATATAGATATAGGTTGAAAAAAATTAGCAATACATGGATTGCAAAAATTAGCAATTAAATATGTGTATCGATATGGTTTATATTAATAAAATATAGTAAGCAAAAAAAAAAAACAAAACAAAACAAAATATGGGCGCATCGCCTGAAATATAAATATATATGTGTGTGTGTGTGGATTGCTTTCAAAAAAAAAAAAAATGTGGCACATCGAACGAAAAGAAAAGAAAAAATAAAAAAAATCAAGAGAAAATTGATCTTAATCTTGATCAAGTCAAAATAATAATAATAAAATAAATTCTAAATACTTGATCTTGCTAATTTATATACAAGAAAAATTAGAAAGTTGCCTTTGGACTTGCCACCCAAAGTTACCAATTTTCACTCTCCCAAACTCTATATATAGGGGCACTGTGCTCACAATCCTTTCATCCCAGCAAAAACTGATACATCCTTCCTGCTTTCTCTATCTCCCCCTCTGCCTCCCTCTTGGCATTCTTTTTCTGTTTGGGGCTGTTCTAAACAACAATTGGGGTGGAAGTAACAGAGTACTGTAGAAATTTTGTAACAATTAGAGTTGAAGTAATGAAGTGCTGCCAGATTTTAGAAGTGTGCAAAAAATATTTATTTAAGGTGGAAGTGATTTTTCTAACATCCCTTTTTCTTATTCGAATTGCTAGCATGTTCATTGTTTATTGGGCTTTTGAAATTAAAATAATTTCAGTTCTAGTATTCTAAAACATATTTCAGTTTCATATTCGATCCTTGTTCGAATTTATGCATTCATAGTGATCATGCCATGTTTAGTATCATGCTTAGGCTTTATTTCAAAGAATGATGTATGATTACGGTTATTTCATGATTTGATTTTCATAAAATGTTATTGATCTTAGTTTCATACTTTGAAGATTATTTGATGATTCAAGATTTAACAAAAGAAGATGGTGAAAATAACCACGTACCATCATAGCAAATATGTGGGTTGCTATGGATGTTCTTTTCTCATGGAAAGCCATGAGGTTTTAAGACCTAAGTGCTTGGTTGGTGGGTAAGCTCCCTAAAGTCTAAAAGTCCAATGAAATTGGCTATGTAATGCCATATTTCACTCTAAGGAGGTACTTAGTTAAGAACATCAAGGGTTGAGAAACTCTTTTGGTCTAAATTACAACTTGAAACAATATAATGCTTGAAATGCCCAATGCATGCAAGTGATTGAATTATGAATGCGTTAGTGGTTTGAATTTGAAAAATGGTTGTTTGAAAAGGATCCACTGAGCTTTATGCTCATCCCTTCCTCTTCTTTTTAGGAAATTAAATTATGAAGACTATGGAATTTAGATTTTAGCAAGTTTCTATTTTTTCTAAAGTTTCCTTTTAATATAAAGGCATGTTGCCCAATTTTGAATAAGTCTTCTACTGAAATTTTATTTTTTTAGAGGTTATGAATTTCTTTTGATCAACAATGTAATAGTTTACATTATAAAGTTATGTAATTTCTTTTTATAAAAAAAAGAAGTTGAATTTTTCTTTATTTTTAATCGCCTTGATTTTATTGAATGAAAATTGTATTCTTGAATTTACTCTAAGGCATGAGGTATTGAAAAATAGAAAGTCAAGTATTTGTCACTTGTAAAGTAACATGGACCCAACTCGCCAAATGGTTAAGTCCACTGTCAAAGAATGGTGGTTATGTCTAATGCTTAATAAATGTGGGGGTTGGGGTGTTACATCTCGTGTCCTGATCAAACAATTTTCTTTTTTCACACAAGTTTTCGTTTCTAGTCTATGCCCTAGAGATTTATGCTTTTGATCCACTGTGCCACCCCTAGCTACACCACGTTTCTACCTAGGGTTTTTCTCTAGACCTAGGGTTCAATCTAGTTGACTCACAACCTCTGTTTAGTCAAGATACCATACTTGACATCTTTTTCGACCTCTATTCACTTTTTAGGGTGGGATAACCCACATCCCTTTCAATGTTTAGCTTTACTTGGGACAAGGCTTACCTACTATGAGCTCAATTTGTACTCTTTATATCCAAACAAAACATTTCAAAATATATATTTTTCTTTTTGAAAACACATTCTAAAACATTTTTCAATTTTCAAAAATCAAAGTTAGGGCCCCAAAATTTTAATTCAATTCAATGTAAAGCCCTAATTTGGGTTTCTAATTCTTGTCAAACAACTAATGTTTGACTTTCTATTTCTAGCCTAATCAACATATGTTTAGGCTTTATTTCTATTTTAAGCCCAAGCTACCTAAAGCCTAGGCTCTGATACCACACTTATAACACCTCAACCCCCCACATTCTATAACACCTCAACCACCATTCTTTGACAGTTGACTTAACCATTTGGAGAGTTGGGTCCATGTTACTTTACAAGTGACACACACTTGACTTTCTATTTTTCATTACCTCATGCCTTAGAGTAAATTCAAGAATACAAATTTTTATTTAATAAAATCAAGGGAATTAAAGATAAAGAAAAATTCAACTCCTTTATTCATAAAAAGGAAAATGCATAACTTTCTAATTCAAAAGTAAACTATTACATTGTTGATCAAAAGAAGTTCATAACTTGTAAAATAAAAATTAAATTTCAGCGGAAGACTTATTCAAAATTGGGCAACATGCCCTTATATTAAAAAGAAACTTTAAAAAAACATAGAAACTTGCTAAAATAGAAAATATCCAAATTCCATGGTCTTCATAATTTAATTTACTGAAAAAAAAGAGGAAGGGTGAGCACAAAGCTCAGTGGATCTTTTTCAATCAACCATTTTTCAAATTCAAACCAATAACACATTCATATTTTAAACACTTGTATACATTTGGTGTTTCAAGCATCCCTTTGTTTAAAGTTGAGACTTTAGACTAAAAGGTTTTTTAAGACCTTGATATTCTTGACAAAGTATATTGTAACACCCCAACCCCCGTATCATTAAGCATTGTACGCATCCACCATTTTTCTTGACAGTGGACTAAACCAAACGGAGGGCCGGGCCGGTGTTACATTACAAGCGACGCACACTTGACTTTCTATTTCAGTCATTTCATGCCTTGATCGTATTTAACCGTACATAACTTTAAAATTAAGAAGTTAATA
>JAJIYU010014747.1:0-13057 GCA_030144865.1 Tinospora cordifolia
TGTGTCGCTTGTAAAGTAACTCGTCCCAACTCGCCAAATGGTTAGGTCCGCCATCCAAATATGGCGGTTATGTCCAAAACTCAAGGAATTGGGGGTTGGGGGTGTTACAATTATAGACCAGCATAGACTATTATAGACTACAACAGACAATCAAAGACCATAATTTATTAGTCTATTTTTGATTGAAGTACATTCATAGACAATTAGAAACATCAAAAACCACTTCCAGTAATTATAAATGGCTATAAATCTTTATAGGCCATTATAGACAGCTAGAGGCCACCATAAACCATTATAGAAGGTCATAGACTAACTTACTATAGCCAAAGAAAGACTAGCATATAATGGTCTAGGATGGTCTGTAGTAGTCCATAATAGTTTATGGTGGTTTATACAGATTTATGATCGTCAATAGTAGTCTTTTTGAACTATAAGTAACTTCATTTTTTACTATAAACATCCATATACAAACAAAGACCATCATAAACCATTTAAAACCACCATAAACTATCATAGACCATTACAGACCATCATAAACCATAATGTATTATACTCACTTTGGTTTTAATAAGTTCATAGATAATAACAAGCATTAAAAACAACTATAGATAATTATAAATGACAATAAATCCTCATAGACCTTTATACACAACTAGAGACCATCATAGACCATTATAGAAGGTCATAGACCAACTTACTTAAGCCAAAAAAAGACTAACATATTATGGTCTACGATGCTCTGTAATAGTGTATGATAGTATATGGTGGTCTATAATGGTCTGTGATCATCTAAAGTATTCTTTTTCAACTCTAAGTAAGTTAATTTTTTATTCCAAACATTAATATACAATCATATACCAAACATCAATATACAATCATATACCATCATAGATCCTATGGTGGTCTGCAATGGTCTATGATCGTCTAAAGTATTCATTTTCAACTCTATGTAAGTTAATTTTTGACTCCAAACATCAATATACAATCATATACCATCATAGGCCATCATAGACCACTATAGCCTATCATAACCACTACAAATCATCATAGACTATAATGTATTAGTCTCTTGTTGGTTTAAGTAAGTTCGTAAACAATTACAGGCATCAAAAACCACTATAGATAATTATAGATGAGTATAAACACTCATAGACCATTGTAGACAACCAGAGACCATCATAAACCATTGTAGAAGGTCATAGACCAACTTACTTGGACCAAAGAAAGACTATCATAGACCATTGGTCTATGATAGTCTACGGTAGTTTATAATTGTCTATGATTGTCTATAATAGTCTTTTTCAACTCTAGGTAAGTTCATTTTTTACTACAAACATCAATACACAATCATAGACCATCATAGACCATTATAGACCATTATAGACAACCATAAACTATCATAGAGCAGTACTGACCATCATAGAACATAATGCATTAGTCTCTGTTTGGTTCAAGTAAGTTCATAGACAATTGTAGGCCTCAAAAACCACTATAGATAATTTTAAATGATTATAAACACTCATAGACCATTATAGAAAACTAGAGACCGCCATAGACCATTATAGAAGGTCATAGACCAACTTACCTAAACCAAGAAAAACTAACATATTATGGTCTACGATGGTTTGTAGTAATCTATGATGGTCTATGGTAGTCTATAATGGTCTATAAACGTCTATAAAGTATTTTTCAACTCTAAGTAAGTTTATTTTCGACTACAAACATCAATAAACAATCATAAATTATCATAGACAATTATAGACTACTATGGACTATCATAAACCACTACAAACCATTATAGACTATAATGTATTAGCCTCTCTCTAGTTTAAATAATTTCATAGGCAATTGCAAACATCAAAAACCACTATAGATAATTATAAATGATTATAAACCCTAGTAGACCTTTATGGATAGTTAGAAACCGTAATAGACCATTATAGAAGGCTATCAGCCAACTTACAGAAGCCAAAGAAAGAGTAGCATATTATAATCTACCATGGTTTGTAGTAGTCTATGATAGTCATTGGTGGTCTATGTTGGTGTATGATCGTCTATAGGAGCCTTTTTCAACTCTAAGTAAGTTCATTTTCGACTGCAAACGTCAATACACAACCGTAGTACAACTTAGACCATTATAGACCACCATAGACTATCATAGACCACTACATACCATCATAAACCATAATATATTAGCCTCTCTTTGGTTTAAGTAAGTTCATAGACAACTACAGGGAACAAAAACCACTACTGATAATTATAAATTATAATATACCATCATAAACCATTATAGAAGGTCAAAAACCAACTTACTTAAGCCAAAGAAAGAGTAACAAATTATGATCTACGATGGTCTGTAGTAATCTATGATAGTTTATACCATCTATAAGGATCTCTGATCGTCTATAGTAGTCTTTTTAAACTCTAAGTAAGTTCATTTTCGGCTACAAACATTAATACAATATTATAAATCGTCATAGACCATTATGGACCTCCAAAGATTGTCATAGACAACTATAGACCTTCATAAACCATAATATATTAGTATCTTTCTGGTTTAAGTAAGTTCATAGACAATTACAAGCATTAAAAGACAACTATAGATAATTATAAATGACTGTAAACGTTCATAGACCATTATGCACAGCTAGAGACCAACATAGACTAATATAGAAGGTCATAAACCAACTTAATTATCAAAAGAAAGAGTAACATATTATGGTCTGTCATGGTCCGTAGTAATCTATGATAGTCTATGACAATCTTTTTAAACGTTCATAGACCATTATGCTCACATATAAAAGTCTTTTTAAACTCTAAGTAAGCTCATTTTTTATTACAAACATCAATACACAATCACAAACTGTCATAGACCATTATAGAGCAGCATAGACTATATAGAACACAATAGACCATCAAAGACCATGATATATTAGTCTCTCTTTGGTTTAAGTAAGTCCATAGCCAATTACAAGCATCAAAAACCACTTTAGATAATTATAAATGACTATAAACCCTCGTAGACCATTATGGATAGCTAGATACCATCATAGACCATTAAAGAATGACATAGACCAACTCACTTTAGCCAACGAAAGACTAACATGTTATGGTCTACAATAGTCTGTAGTAGTCTATGATAGTCTATGGTGATCCATAATGGTTTATATTCATCTATAGTAATCTTTTTGAACTATAAGTAAGTTCATTTTTGTCTATAAACATCAATACACACTCATAACCATCATAAACCATTAAAGACCACTATAGAATATCGTTAGCCACTACAGACAATCATAGACCATAATGTATTAGTCTCTACTTGGTTTAAGTAAGTTCATAGACAATTACATGCATCAAAAATAACTATAGATAATTATTTTATAACTATAAACTGTAATACCCTAAAAAATGTGTACGAAATGATTGAATTATAAAGATATATGGGACCAATTCATTTCAATGATCAATTAGCCAATTTAATTGCTCAAAAAACCCCTCAAGGGAATGAAATTGAGAAACAAAAATGAAATGAAGTGAAATGAAATGAAACAAATCACCCAACTAATCTAGGCATCCAAAATTCATTTCATTTGTCCAATCAATGGTTCATTTGCCTAATATGCTTTAGTGGAATCTAAATTAGGAAAGAAAATGGAGAGAACCTTAGCCAAATAGAAATTATGAATTTTTATTGATTTCATCTTAACCCAAAAATATGTGTTAAGGGCCAAGAATCATAGCCAAATGAAAGATATGAATTTTTATTAATTTCATGTGGACCACCCATAAGCATGTGGAAGTCACATGAGTGATGATGTCATAATCATGTACACCATGCCTTATGAACACAAGTGAACGGTCCTTACTTGTCTAGAAACCATAGAGAATGATTCCATGTGCCAAGCTAGAATGACCATGTGCTCCCATGCCATGTACACTCTAAGACATTTCATTTAAGAAACCCTAGCCGTTTAGTGTTTAAACCACATTAGAAAGATGCTTATGTGTGCACCACAAGGAACTAGCCACAATTAGAAACTCTAAAGATGATTATATGTGCCACCATGAGTTGATAATGTACACCTTAATCCTAGCACACACATGTCGTCCCAATTAATTTCAAGATTAGAAGTTTCTAAAAGTGTAATGTGTCTTCCACTACAAATAAGCCACAATTAGAAGTTCCAAAATCTGATTATGTGTCCACCAAAGTTTGATATTGTGCACCCCCTAGACGTCCAAACAAAGCAAGAAAAGGAAAGGGAAAGTTTCCTAAACCTAAAGATGCCCTAATCTTGGCGCACATGAGGGGAATAACCATCAAATCCTCAATGTAAAACCCTAGCCGTCCCTTTTGCCCATGCAAACCTAATTAGAAGTTTCTAAACTTTAAAAGATCTCTAATAGCTTGATGTTCAAGGAGGAATGTTGCTGATTTGTGTGAGAATGAAATGTTTCCTTGCTCCCACCCTTGACGTCCAAAGAGTGGAAATGGGAAAGGTTTCTAATTTAATTAACTTGACACCCAAGCAATGAGATAACTAGGAAAGATGCATTGTGTACAAAATCTAATCACATTTGGACATCCAAACTGAATTGGTAAGTGTTCAAAATCCTTTTTATGCTCGCACATGATTAGGAAATCAAAAATCTTGTGCACATACATGAAATGGAAACCATATCTTGCTCTCTTGCCAAATCGTGCTCACCATGGAAAATAAGAAAGATACACTTGCCCAAATCTTGCAAACTGTCCCCGCTTGTCTCTAGAAAGATTCCCCTTGTAAACGTACCTAAACCGTCCTCCTTGTGCTCATAAAACCATATATAAACCCCCCTAATGCTTTCATTCTTTCTTGTTCTAAAGCAAGAGCATACTAGTCCCTCTTGACTTTCTCTAGCCTTCTTCTTGGCAAGCCCCTTAGTTCTTGAGTAATCTTGAACTATTCTTGAGTGCTTTGGTGTTTGATTGAGTACCTTTGAGTAGTCTTTGAGTGCAACATGTTGGAAAGAAGGGGAAACTCTACCAAAATTTCAGTGATCTTCAAATTAAGGTTGAAGTGATTTCTAAAACCTCCATTTTACTTGTTTAGTTTAATACCATGTTCATGTATTCTTGATTTTAGTTTAGTATGCATATTTTGGTTTGAAGAATATGATTTAAATTTATTGGTATGTATGTCATGTTAGTTAATCCTTAAACCATGTCATGTTTAGATGATGCATGTTTACGTTTATTTTAAAGTATGATGCATGCTATGTGCTTATTTTCATGCTTTGAATGTTTATGTGTTAAATATGCTGAATTTATTTTATTTACGATTCATGAGTATGAAATTAAATAAAAGATTTTTAGATTAAGTACCACGTACTATCACAATAAACATGAGGGTCACTGTGAGTGTTCTTTACATGTGATTAGTTCACATGGGTGATGTCCCAAAATACTTGGAATATGGGTTAGTCCCTAAGTCCAATGAAACTTGGCATAAGGAATGTCATTTCACTCAGGAGAGGTATTTTGATAAGAATATCAACGACCTTGAAACCCTTTTAGTCTAATCTACAACTGTAAACAAAATAATGTTTGAAACGCCTAATGTTTTACAAGTGCTTGGATTTGAATGCGTTGTTAGCCTAAATTAATAATTTGGTTGTTTTAAAAAGATCCACTGGGCTATATGCTCACCCTTCCTCTTTTATTTTTTAGGAATTTGAATCACATGAAAACTTTGATATTAGATAGGTTCTAATTTTAGAAAGTTTATATATTTGAATGTAAGGGCATGTAGCCTAATTTTGATAATTCCACTGCATTTTGAGTTAAAGACTTTTGCTATAATAGTTTTAATTAAGTTATGTACTCTTTCCAATTTATTTCAATAAATAAAGAATATTAAATATTTTTTTATTTCTTGTTGATTCGTCTTGTTGAACTATGTTTATTTAAATGAGTTGAGTACTCTTAATTTTGAATAAGACTTGGGATAAAAGAACTAGAAAGTCAAGTGTGAGTCGCTTGTAAACTAGTACTGACCTAGACCTACTTTGTGGTTAAGTTTAAATAAGATCTCGGGGGTTCAGGGTGTTACAAGCGCGGTATCAGAGCGTAGGCATTAGTTGCTAGGCATTAGAAAGTCAAGCCCAGACATTAGTTGTTGGGCTAGAATTGGAAAGTTTAATCTTATACCAAGTGTGGTGTTTGATTTAGAAAGTATTACTCAACTACGTTTGACATGTGCTTTGAGTTAAATTAGAATGCCCTACCTTCTATTTTTTAAATCAAAAACTGTTTTGGAAAATGTTTTCAAAAAAGAAATAGGTGTTTTGAATTGTTTTGTTTGGATACAAAGACTATAAGTTGAGCTGATAGTGGGTAAATCTTGTCCCGAGTAAAGCTAAACATTGAAAGGGAGGTGGGTTATCCTGCTCGAGAAAGCGCGGTTGCTAAGCAGACCTCAATCTCGCCTCCCGATTTGAAAGTTGTCCCACCAGCTTATACGAGTAGTCAAAGTTGAAGAACACATGTACTTTCTATAAAGAAAAATTAGAAGGTGAAAAATTAGGGCAAGAAATTAAATAGAAGTCGAAAAAGATGCCAAAGGTGGTATCTTAACTAGACAGAGGTTGTTAATCCAACCAAATTGAAACTTTGGGTATAGGGGAATGACCTTAGGTAGAAACATGGGTGGAATAGTGGATCAAATGCATAAAACTCTAGGACATAGGTTAGAAACTGAAAACATGTGAAAGCGAAACACTTGTTTGGTCAGGACACGTGATCGGGAAGATTCTATAGTTCTTGTTTCTATGTAGTACGGGATACATAGGAATTCAGGGGTATAGAGGAAGCCTGGACTCAGAGAATGACCGACCATGTTTGGTGAATGATTGGTAACTTTGGAAGAACTTGTTTCTCTATACTTGGCTAGTATGGGACGGTCAGTTATAGTGAGCTTGGGAAACCTTAGTTATCGAGACATATGCAAAATTGTTTGGGTGTGGCAATTTTCTGAGTGAAAGTCTATGTGGAAGGGGTAGAGTGGTATGAGACACTTGAGACATGAATCTAGAGTCATGATAGTACGAACGAAACGAAAGGCTAGGAAATGCGAGCTTGATGAATGAATAAGGACAAGACAGCCATCTTCTCAATTCTGGAAAAGTATTTTGTATCCCAAAGATAAGGGAAGACGGGTTGTGTGCCCTAGATTATAATTCACTTAAATCATCCACTGTGATATCTTATTGGATATTAAAATGGCTTTTGACTTGTAGATAATTGTTGGATTAAAGAAATACGCTACGAAGGCTACAACGTTTGACAAAACTGAACAGCGAGAGTAGGAGACTCCTGTTGGGATGGAAGTGCGAATGAAAAACATGATAAATGAAGTCACTCAGAGAGTCCTAGACCAAATCATGAGGGCACTACCTCAAATGATACCTCAGGCAACACCACAGACTCCGGTACCTTAACCAATTCATTTGCCACAGCCAGTACCTGCACTCGAGGTTTTGGATCATCAGAGGGTTCAGGAAGACTTGGAGGATGAGAAGCAGAGGAAGATGTTGATGGAGTTACAGAAGCTCGACCCCCCTCAGTTTGATGGTACAGTAGACTACATCACTGTCGATCACCGGTACCAAGAAATGGAGGAACAATTGAATATACTGAAGGTGACAGGTTCATGTAGAGTAGCGCTAACCACCACCACTTCAACGGACTAGCTAGAAGTTGGTGGAGAATGATGAAGATGGATCCTAACACTAATGTAGAAACAATAAGCTGGGAAGAATTTAAGGAAGTTTTCCACAAGAAATTCTTTCCGGAGGCCATGTTAAGGAAGCTATGGGAAGATTTTGTCCAGCTAAATGAAAGGGACCTAACTGTAGCTGAATATGAAAGGAAGTTCACTAAGCTGGCCAAATTTTCTCCAGAATTGATTAGAAAAGAGAAAATGAAAGCAAATCATTTTACATAAGGTCTCAAGATGGAGATCCTAAAAATAATAATGACTCTGGGTTTAAAAACGTATAGAGACATTTTAGAGAAGGCCCTAACACTAGAATAGGAGCTGAACCTGGAGCAGAGATTGAGAAGTAAAAACAAAAGGCCCAAAAATGATAAAGATAACCAAGGGGCTCTGAAAAAGAACAAGAGTGGTAGGAAAGCGCCACAGAAACAGGGGCAGAATAAAGACGAGTCAAAGGAGCAAGCAAAGAGACAAGGACTGTGATACGTGTGCAGGCAAAGAGGCCATATAGCCAGAAATTACCCGACTGCACCAGCTCAAGTTCTCCAGCAACAACAGAACACTCAGGGAAGAGGTCAAAACGGTCATCCTCAAGTCAGGCAACAGCAATAGGACATCAATCAAGGGTAGAACCAGGGTCGTGGTCAAACCAGGCTAGAATATTTGTTATTGAGACTCAGGAAGATCAAGTCCCTGCAGTGGAAGGTACGTTCTTATTATTCAATGTTGTTGTGAAATTGTTATTTGACTCGGGTGCCTCAAAGTCATTTATCTTTAAACAATTGGCTGATAGGTTACAACTTGTGACAAAAACACTACCCATAACTTTGAATGTGTCCACACCAATAGGAACCACTGTTACCTAAAAAAGAATGTGTAGTTGTGACCTAAGGTTTGGCAATAAACTGATATTAGTGGACCTATGCACCTTACCGTTTTATGGCTATGACGTGATCTTGGGGATGGATTGGTTAGACCAATACCAAGCTCGGATAGATTGTCCTAAGATGCGAGTAAACATAACTCTACCTTCAGGGAAAACCTATAGAATTAACGGAGATATGCAGAGACTACCGAGGAGTCCAACCATAGCCATGTTAAATTGTTTAAATCAGAAGGATGAATTCGAGAGACTCTCAAAGAAAGATTTTGTTGAACGAAAGAGAATCTAAGACCTAGTAGTGGTTAATGAGTATGAGGATGTATTCCCAGATGACTTACCCGGATTACCACCTACTAGAGAATTAGAGTTCAAGATTGAACTTCACCTTGGAACCAACCCTATAGTAATACCTCCTTACAGAATGGCACCAGTAGAACGGATCGCGTTGAAGTCTCAACTCGTCGATCTTTGGGATAAAGGCTTTATCAGGCCGATTGAGTCACCCTGGGGAGCTCCTGTACTATTCATGAAGAAGAGAGATGGTTTCATGAGACTATGTGTCGACTACCAGAAGTTGAATCAAGCGATAGTGAAGAATACGTACTCGCTAGCGAGGATTGATGACTTATTTGATCAATTGAGAGGAGCCACTCATTTTTCAAAGATTGATCTTAGGTCGAGTTATCATCAGTCGAGAATCAAGGAGTTCGACATATACAAGACAACCTTAAAAACGAGATATGGACACTTTGAGTTCACTGTGATGCCCTTTGGTTTGACCAATGCCCTAGCAGCATTCATGGATTTAATGAATCGAGTGTTTAGACAATATCTTGACCAATTTGTTGTGGTATTCGTGGACAACATCCTAATTTACTCTAAGTCAGAAGCTAAACACTTACAACACTTGCGAATAGTGTTGGTAACCCTCAAAAGGCACCGATTATATGCCAAGTTCAGCAAGTGTGAATTCTGGATGAAGATGGTCAAGTTCCCAGGCCACGTAGTATCAGTAGAAGGCATCTCTATAGATCTAGAGAAGGTGGAAGTTGTCATGAACTAGAACAACCAAATATAGTTACGAAGATCCGGAGTTTCTTATGCTTGGCTAGATACAATAGGAGATTCATCCAAGACTTCTCCAAGCTAGCATAACCTATGACCAAGCAATCCGGGAAAGGAGGTAAGTTCAATAAGGATGAGAAGTGCGAACAATCATTCCAAGAACTGAAAAAGAGATTGACTACAACCCCTATCCTAGTTACTCCAACCCATGGTGGTACCTTTGCCCTTTATACTAATGCTTCACTAAGTGGACTAGGAGCAGTCTTGATGCAAGAGAAGCAAGTAGTCGCTTATGCTTTGCAATGATTGAAGGTTTCCTAAACCTAAAGATGTCCTAATCTTGGAGCACTTGATGGGAATGACCATCATATCCTCAATGTAAAACCCTAGCCGTCCCTTGTGCCCATGCAAACCTAATTAGAAGTTTTTAAACTTTAAAAGATCTCTAATAGCTAGACGTTCAAGGAGGAATGTTGCTGATTTGTGTGAGAATGAAATGTTTCCTTGCTCACACCCTTGACGTCCAAAGAGTGGAAATGGGAAAGGTTTCTAATTTAATTGACTTGACACCCAAGCAATGATACAACTAGGAAAGATGCTTTGTGTACAAAATCTGATCACATTTGGACGTCCAAATTGAATTGGTAAGTGTTCAAAATCCTTTTTATGCTTGCACATGATTAGGAAATCAAAAATCTTGTGCACATACATGAAATAGAAACCATATCTTGCTCTCTTGCCAAACCGTGCTCACCATGGAAAATAAGAAAGATACACTTGCCCAAATCTTGCAAACTGTCCCCTCTTGTCTCTGGAAAGATTTCCCTTGTAAACATACCTAAATCGTCCTCCTTGTGTTCATGAAACCCTATATAAACCCCCCTAATGTTCTCATTCTTCTTTGTCCCAAAGCAAGAGCATACTAGTTCCTTAGTTCTTCTTGGCAAGCCCCTTAGTTCTTGAGTAATCTTGAACTATTCTTGAGTGCTTTGGAGTTTGATTGAGTACCTTTGAGTAGTCTTTGAGTGCCACACGTTGGAAATAAAGGGAAACTCTACTAAAATTTCAGTGATCTTCAAATTAAGGTGGAAGTGATTTCTAAAACCTCCATTTTACTTGTTTAGTTTAATACCATGTTCATGTATTCTTGATTTCAGTTTATATGCATATTTAGGTTTAAAGAACATGATTTAAATTTATTGGTATGTATGTCATGTTAGTTAATCCTTAGACCATGCCATGCTTAAATGATGCATGTTTAGGTTTATTTTAAAGTATGATGCATGCTATGTGCTTATTTTCATGCTTTGAATGTTTATGTGTTAAATATGCTGAATTTATTTTATTTACGATTCATGAGTATGAGATTAAATAAAAGATTTTTAGATTAAGAACCACATATTGTCACAGTGAACATAAGGGTCACTGTGGGTATTCTTTACATGTGATTAGTTCACATGGGTGATGTTCCTAAATACTTGGAATATGGGTTAGGCCCTAAGTCCAATGAAACTTGGCATAAGGAATGCCTTTTTCACTCAACGAAGGTATTTTGTCAAGAATATCGAGGGCCTTGAAACCCTTTCGGTTTAATCTATAACTGTAAACAAGATAATGTTTAAAACACCTAATGTTTTACAAGTACTTGAATTTGAATGTGTTGTTAGCCTAAATTAGTAATTTGGTTGTTTTAAAAAGATCCACTGGGCTATGTGCTCACCCTTCGTCTTTTATTTTTCAAGGATTTGAATCACAGGAAGACTTTGATATTAGATAGGTTCTAATTTTAGAAAGTTTCTATATTTGAACATAAGGGCATGTAGCCCAATTTTGATAATTTCGCTGCACTTTGAATTAAAGACTTTCGCTATAATAGTTTTAATTGGGTTCTGTACTCTTTCCTATTTATTTTAATAAATAAAGAATATTAAAGACTTCTTTTATCTCTTGTTGATTTGTCTTGTTGAATTATGTTTATTTAAATGAGTTGAGTACTCTTAATGTTAAATAAGACTTGGGATAAAAGAACTAGAAAGTCAAGTGTGAGTCACTTGTAAACTAATACCGACCCGAACCTGCCTTATGGTTAAGTTCAAATAAGATCTCAAGGATTCGAAGTGTTACATAAACCCTCATAGATATTATAGACAACGAGAGGCCATCATAGACCATTATAGAAGGTCATAGACTAACTTACTTAAGCCAAAGAAAAACTAACATATTATGGTCCACAATGGTCTGTAGTAGTCTACGATAGACTATGGTGGTCTATAATGGTCTATGATCATCTATTTTAGTCATTTCCAACTCTATGTAAGCTCATTTTTTTATTACAAACATTAGTACACAATTATAGACAGTTATAGACCATTATAGACCTACATAGACTATTATACAATACAACATACCATCATAGACCAAAATGTATTAGTCTCTCTTTGGTTTAAGTAAGTTCACAGACAATTACAAGCATCAAAAACGACTTCAGATAATTATAAATAACTATAAACCCTCATGGACCATTATTGATAGCGAGGGACCATTATTGATAGCGAGGGACCATTATAGATTATTATAGAAGGCCATAGATCAACTTACATAAGCCAAAGAAAGACAAACATATTATGGTATACGATGGTCTGTAGTAGTATATCATAGTCTATGGCAGTTTACAATGGTCTATTATCGCATATAGTAATCTTTTTGAACTATAAGTAACTTCATTTTCAACTAATAACATCAATACAGAAACAAATACCATCATAAACCATTACAGACCACCATAGACTATCATAAATCACTCAGACCATCATAGACCATAATGTATTAGTCTCTTTTTGGTTTTAATGAGGTCATAAACAATTACAAGCATCAAAAACTACTATAGATAAGTATAAATGACAATAAATCCTCATAGAACTTTATACATGTAACACCCCAAACCCCGTATCTTTAAGCATTAGACACGACCACCATTCTCTTGATGGTGGGCTAAACCAAACAGCGGGCCGGGCCGTTGTTACTTTACAAGTGACGCACACTTGACTTTCTTTATATTTCAATTATTTCATGCCGTAATCGTATTTAACCGTACGACTTAAATTTAAGAATTTAATAAGGCAATAATAAAAGAAATAACTAAAATTCATAAGCTCAATTAATTAAATAAAATTGAATACATAATTTGATCTTGAAGAAAAATTGTTACAGCGGAAGATTCAAAACTTGGGCAACATGTCCTTACATAGAAATTAAAAACTTTTTAAATAAAAGAATCTATCTAATTTTCATGGTCTTCATGTAAATCAATTACCTGAAAAATAGAAGGAAGGGGTGAGCACATAGCCCA
>JAJIYU010014748.1:0-13046 GCA_030144865.1 Tinospora cordifolia
CAAGAGTCTCGGCCAAGTTGGCCGTGACTATAACAAGAGTCTCGGCTAGCTTGGCCGAGACACATGGTAGACTCTCGGCCAACCAGGGCCGAGAGTCAATTCGGAGTTGGAGGTGATCTCCACTCGTGATTCTTACATCAAATCGAAGCTTGCATTGTCTACATTATAAAAAAATAACTTTTAAAAGAAAATGAGTTACAAATCTTACTAAGTCTGTGTTTTTTCTTTGAAGATTTGTTAAAATCCGACGAAGAGATTTCTTCCTCAAAACCACGAATTTGACGTCGAAACAGCTACAAAACAACTCTTGGAAGCATGTATAATGAATTTCTGTAAGTTTTCCGCAGTAAAATGATGGTTTTAATAGAATTTCAACAGTTTCCGGCGACGGTTTCAGTGGTTTCCGGTGACGGTAGTGATGGTGGTGAGGGGTGAAGCTAATAAATGTTTTGTTTAGGTTAGTTGGATATTAAGTATGGGTAGTTGTAAATTTTTATAAAAATATGGAATGAATATATCAATTTTTATAAGTGAATGGGATGAACTAAAAAATTAGGGTGAACAAAGCTATTTTTGAGGTGATTTTAGCTGCACTCTTCAATAAAATTATAACGTCCTCTAATCTTTTTCAGAAAAACAAAAGAGTATATAATTCGTTGAGTATTCAATTTTCACGTACCTAATTGATTCATCTACGAGTGTCTTGAAGCCCAAAAAAACAAAATATATTAATTAAACTTCTAGCCAAGCCATCACGGAGCCCAAGCTGGTTATATATTACTTTTCAGGCATTACTTATTACTTTTCAATGGTAATAGTTTATCTCTCCATCTACGTAAACTGACAATGATAGCTGAGAAAAATGACAAGGACAATGCAACACAGATGGGTAAGCACTGGAAAATAATGGATCTATCACAATGATCGGTGTAGGTTAATCGAAGTAATTAAGAAATTATAAACTACATGTATGCTTTCTTAATGCATCATAGCTAGGGAGTAATTGGTGCATTATTAATCAACAAGTTGGGCAAGTAGTGGAAGAGGACGTACACACACTAGCTACATAGGTTTACGAATCTAACATAAACAAGTATTTTCCCACTCAAGTCTACAAGTTTAAGTAAATTACAATAAGTAGTTGTAATAGTCAAGCTGTACGTCAAGACCAGACATTGCTATCCTATTTAAGTTATTTATATATCCTTGTTCCAGTGTAACAAAGCCAGGTGGCTAGGTGGGTGTCTCAAATGAATAATTACTTCCAGTGGGCAAATCTTAAACTTGCAAATTCATCAGGTGGAGAGAGAGGTAGGTATCCATAATCTCGTCGATCAACCACCAGTACATCTAATCCCTCAGTTGGAGTTCCCGGGTCACAGTTGAGGAGTGTGAATGTGTTTGCTCCATTGTCGCCAGCAGATCGGTACTGGAGAAGGGTAACCTGCATGGAAACGTTTTAAATCTCAAGGTCCTTTTCTTTTCTTTTCTTTTCTTTTTGTCGTTTTTCCCTCAAAAGAAGGGAGGAAATGGCCACTAGAGCCTTACAGAAGGAAATGATCAGCAAACAGAACTTTGACAAAGAACTGGAAGGAGGGCGAATTGCATCACAACAGATTGAATTCTAGTTTCGTTTGCTAAATTTGCCAAATGGTCCGCTGCCTGAATTCAAACCCAGTTATTACTCGTACATCGTACTATAAAAAGTTTCTCGCACTCCTACGGTCTTACCTTACACTAAGCCCCCCCACAACACGCTCTACATAAACGCTTACTTATAGGCAATGATGGTTCACGCTAAGTTAAACTAAACTCAAAACCTTATAATTAAGAAAAACAATGCATTTCTACATAGAGGGCAGGCCATGCAAAATAGGTTGAAAGAGTAGATGCTCTACTGTCAGAGATCCATCTAAAACCGTCATTTGCAAAATTGTAATAAATATGATGCATTTATAGTTGCAAAATTCCAACTTTTTCATTCAAAATTGTAATAACTTCATTGTACTGACTCACCCCAACTTAAGAGATGTATCAGAACTGTTGTCATAGTCAGGAGGAGGATTCGATCCTGCGCCGCAAACGTTGGTCACAGAGTCTGATGATTGACCTTCTTCGTGGACTGCATTCTCCGACTCAACAGGAATGTATATGTGACCCTTCTGCATTCCCATCATCTACGAAAAAAATTGAAATAAAAAATTTAAGCCCAACAGAGACAACCAAGGGGAAGAAGGGGAAGAAGAATGAGAGAAATAGAGAAAGGCCTTTTCTTACTATGATTATGTATGAGAATGCAAAGATAAAGATGATTTAAAAAAAAAAAATTCTTTTTATACCTCTAAATGCAGCTTTGTACGCATATGTTTTTATTAACTCAAATAAATGATACGAGAAAAAGAAGTGGCAAAAGCTCTCACTTGGCGCCTTAAACGCTCATTCTCTTCCATCAATTGAATTCCCTGCATTGGGAATATTACATGCACAGACAAACAAATAATTAATCAAAAACCACTTTATCCCGTTTCTTCTAACAATCAGCAGTATGTTGCTAAAATGAGAAAAAACATTGGCAAAAATTGGTGTGCACAGTAATTAAATTATTTTCAACGGTACAAGTTTTACATAATCAATTTCACCACACCAGCAGCTCGCTCAATCTCATCTTCTCCATCCATCAAAAACCCAGTATTCAATTCCCATGTTTTGACATGTTCACTTGTGTTGAGCACACAACAAAAAAGAAAAAGATCAAATGAATAAGATAAGGAAGCATTTGTTGAATCTTGCCCCTTAAACTTTGGGCATTCATAAGTGTCTCAAAATTGAGCGAGACAAGCGCATTTAAAAGACTGTTTGGAAATTTCTAGGGCCACTTGAAGAGTAAATATAACTACTACATACCTACATGATATATATATATATATCATAATTTGGAACCTAGAAATACATTAACCACTAAAATCATGAACTTAAGCACTCACTAACATGTAAATCTCAATAGGCTAGTTAACCTATTAAATAAATCCACATTAAGATGCAATCACCCTTTCTCAAATGAATCATGTTTATGCTGTGTACAAGAGATGTGGAAACAAATCAAGTAAGTGCATAGATCAAATATTCAACAATTTGGACAATTGCAAATCAATTCAACTGCAAGAGCACACAAATTTAACGTTATCCAACATATCACTTATGTTCACAGGATATGAAAAATAATTCACTATGAGAGAAATTCAATATATTACAACCTATAATCAAATTTATTGAAATATTATCATGCAAAAGTGTTTTCACCCAAAACTCAAATTATCACTTTTACTTCTCATTAACTATTTTTTATTTTTTAATTAATTTTTAAATATAAAACTGATTAAATTGTCAACATTAACCAAAAAATTAATACTAAGACATGAACATCAACTAATTAATATTCAAATACAAAATTGATTAAATTGTAGGTGTCACATACCAAAATCCTATTTGCTACTAAATCTCTTAATATTAAATTCTGCATTTGATACATTCACACTTGTGTGATTGAGTAGATTTCCCTGCTATGATGATCCCACTTGAAAACACAAAATTGAAATTCAACCTTGAATGATCTTAATATCGTGATAATTCATATGCATTGTAACGTCACAAAAAGACAAAGTTTTTGTCTTTTAACCTTTGTCTCCTTTTTATTGGAGTTTTTCACTTTTCAAAGGAGAGAAAAAAAAAATCATCTTTTTTTTTTCCTTGCAGCTTTTACTTTTCAAAGGAGAAAGGGCAAAAAGGTCTTTTTTTTTCTCTTCCCTCTCTTTGTGCAGCCCTAAATATGAACCACGAAACACGCTGCAAAAGATGGAACATGAATGCAATCACAAACAAACTCCTTTTTCTTATTACAACTACAACCACAAACTAGCACGAAAACTTTTGACACGAGCACGAATATGTTGTGTGCAGTAGAAGCGGAAAAAATTAAATAAGTGCATACATCAAATATCAATAATCTCAATAAATGCAAATCAATTACAAAAACACACATTTTATATGCAAATCAATTACAAAAAATGCAAATAGCTTATAATCTACAATTAAATTTATCCAAATTCTCTTACACAAAATTATTCTCACACAAAATCTAAATTCTTACTTTTACTTTTTATATATTGTAATAACGGTTTATTAAAAAAAAAAGTCCTAATTAGTTTTCACTTTTTAACTAGTTTCAACTAAAAAATTAACACTAAGAATGTTTTTAATTAGAATCCAAAACCACCCAATATCTAACAATGTAATATCTAGCATGACTCTAGCACATACAAATGGTAAAGTAGCTAGCTTTATATGTATTTCCGTTATATACACTTCTACTTCCAAATCTCCACTAAAAAATATATCACTAAGCCTAGCTTTTTTACTATTATTTAATTTGGCAGCATCCAGCGAAGGCCTTGCCTTGCTTAGTCAGCTGAAGGTCTGATTAAACAAAACAAAATAATTTCATTAAAAAAATTATAGAAATTAAAAACTCTAACCTTTGCTTGAAGGCTCAGCTGAAGGTCTGATTGAACAAAAAAAAAAAAAAAAAAAAAATCATTAAAAAAATTATAGAAGTTAAAAACTCTAACCTTTGCTTGAAGGCTACTGATCTCTCTCATTATCCGATCCCCCTGAAAAATTCCACCATTTAGTATATATATATATATATTTTATTCTCATTAACCTTTTCCATTTTCTGTTCTTGTAAAATAACATTATGATCAACTGGAACTCGGTAACAAAAAAAATAAAATAAAAAGAAAAAAGATTAGCTTGGATAATTAACGACCTTTGTTTCTAGCACACGACTCAATCCAGCTTCAAGTGATTTCTCCAGATGTTGCAGCTCTTCTATATTTAATCCCTGGAGCTCTTCTCCCCTCATTTGCCTAGTATCAAATTAAAATACAAGCTTCTGCATACATATCCATTCAACACAAGTATCAATTAATATTCAGTTCATGGGCAAAACACTAACCTCAATTTGTGGCTTTTGTCAGCAATTTCCTTCTTCAACCTTGCGTAGTTGCTGTTCTCCAGCTAAAAACAAGATATTGCATGCCCGTTAACAATTTGTGACTTATATATATGCTTGCAATTGTCATTGTAATGGCAGATGACTTTGTTTAAATATCTTTGTCTGGAATGTAGTGAAAGCACAAAAAATAAGCTCTAAATGAAGAAAGAAAATTTACACTATCCATATACTTACTTTTCCTTAAAATTTTTTAAGGAGATCTCATTCTTAACTGTAACAATTGTAACTACATGTGCAGATACTTGACTATCATTGGTATTCGTAAGATTAATTGTATTTTTTTAATATCTTATAAACATGTGATTTTACATGTAGTCGGAGGAAATTTTTCTTTTTCCCATTTTAGCTAAATACATTGACGAATCATACTTGGAACCTCCAAAAATTGAAGTTCAATGAACTTATAATTCTAAAAACATATACATAAACTCGTTAATACACTCACTACTTAATTTTTTTTTTGATACGTAAATCATATTTGTAATACAAATGTAGAAGACTTTATGTATCAATATACAATTAACCAAGGGCCTAAACATCAATTACCTGCAGCTCTAGAGATGGTTGATCCAGCTTTTGAAGGTTCTTGGAGTGCAGATTGTGCCTTTCCAGTATCTCCCTCATGCTTTAGAATCCCAATTAATGACGAAGTCAATCATTACAATGTTCTTTTGGGACTTAAAAATCAAGGTGTAGAGATCAAACCAAAATTGACACCAATAAGTATAAGATTGACTATCTCGAAATTATCTGTACATTACATATATATTTATAAATTACAAAATATAATAAAAAAGAATATAAAAGGAATTGTATACAATTAGACTCAGTAAGTCGAGTTTCTTAGAAGTTGTAAGAAGTAAAATATAAGTGGACAATCTTTTTGGGACTATCAGAAGGGTGCTGTCCATTACCATGTAGAAAACAAAGACAGGAAGAACATTGATATGGGTGTGAAAAATGGAGAGTAACGTATGCTCAATGGAGAGGCTGAGCCTACATAGAGGTTATACAATGTCCTAAATAAGGGCTGAAATAAACAAACACGGACTCCAACATCCTTGACATCTCGAACACATGCAACAACCTGATTGATCAATAACATAACATCAAAACAACTTTTACAGATCAACTAACATAATTTCCTACTTCACTGTCATCCCCCCTCAAGCAAAAAGAAGTCTTGAAGATCTTGAACTCGGACTTTAAGTAGACAACACTTTGGTGAATATATTAACAATGCGACTAATAGAGGATAAAATGAATTTGAATTTCACGCTGTAACACTTAAAATCTGATGGAATGAGTATCAATGTCAATGCGTCTGCTGCAATTATGCAAAATTGGATTAGCTGACAAAGCCGCAGTGTTGATATTATCACATTAGATGATACGAACAGAGATAGCAAAACATTGTAATTCAAACAACAATACATGAAGCCAAGAAAGCTCAACAGTTGTGTTTGCAAGATCATGATACAAGGATGACCAGTAAACAATGTTACGTAACAGTCGAGAGACACCCCATAACCCCTATTTGATTTTTGATCATCCGCACAACTGGCCAATCTACATCTAAATATGAGACAAGGCTAAAATTTGAACTCGGGAAGAAATGAAACCTTATGCAATAGTGAGCCCTTCAAATAATGCAACAATCTCTTACAAGCTTGAAAATGAATGGTGGTAGGCTTGTGTACAAACTTGCTTAATTTGTTGACAATAAAGGTAATATCATGTGTAAGAGTGAGATGTTGCAATGCTCCCACTGTGCTTCTATATAAAGTGGGGTCAGAGAAAGGTGTCCCACTGTTGAAGGAAGGCTTAACAGAAATTGAAGGAGGAGAAGCAATAGGTTTCACACCCTCCGTCTTTGTTTAATTAATATATCAGCAGCATACTTAGATTAAGGTAGATAAAGCCCAAAATCATAACAAAAAACCTCTGGTCCAAGAAAGTAATGAAGGAAACAAAAATCCTTTAGAGCAAATGTCATGTGGAACTTCTGTATAGAAGAACTGAACAACCTATTATCATGGCCATTAAGGACAGTGTCATCAATATAAAGAAGCACGAAAAAACTTGAGTGGACCAATGAAAAGTGAACATAAAATGATCAGATTTAGATGTCTAAAAAACCCAAGCCAATTAGGTAATTTTCAACTTCTCAAACCAAGCTCTAAGAGCTTGTTTGAAACCATATAAGGCTTTATTTAATTCACAATCATGTGTAGAATGATTTTGTAAAATCAGTTGATGAATCCCCCAATGTTTCACTAAAGCAATTGCAAGAATAACTCTCATTGTTTTGTGCTTGGCAATAGAACTTGAAAAGTTTTTGTATAATCAATTTTTGGAGTTTGAGCAAACCCCTTAGCCACTAATCTTGCCTTATAACGTTGAGCACTTGCATTAGCATTCAATTAACTTTGAAAATCCACTTATTCCCTACCAAGGACATAAAAGCATGATATGGAACTAAATCCAATGTATGTGTTTGCATCAAGGCAGAATACTCCTCAAACATTGTTTATGCCATTTCGGATCAGCCAAAGCAGCAGAGAAAAATTTAGGTTTGGCTGGTGACGGAGTAACAGAGAGAGGATGAGTAGTTGTGACCAAGGCCTTCGGTTTAAAAATACCAGCCTTGGCTTGTGTAACTTTAGGATGTATAGAAAGAGAAGTTGAAGAAGGAAGAGTAGAGATGAGATTTTGAGAAATAGGCACATCAAGTGTCTAAGAAGAACTACTGATTTCAGTAGAAGGAGAAGAAAACGATGATGTAGAAGTAGAAAGAAGAAGTGGAAGAGGATAATTTAGTATTAGCAATAAATGAAACAATTTTATGAGAGATATCAGTAGGACAAATACAACAAGGTAAAGGAGAAGAGGAAGAAGATATTGACGAAGTAGAGGAGTTGGAGTAGATTTATACAAAACGAAATTTGTCTTCAAAAAAACTTCACATCCCTAGAAATATATTTCCTACCAAATGAATGTAGAGAAATATATCCCTTGTGCTCATCAGAAGAGCCAATAAACATACAGCAATAAACATACAGAAGTCTGATATGAACAAGAGGTTGTCAGCATTATGTAATCTTAGATATGGAAAACATGCACATCCAAAGATTATAAGCATATACAGGAAGTCTGCCAAAGAGCTTCTAAAATGGATAAGAAACATTAGCAAGAGGTACACTAGGTAGTCAATTTATAGGAAATGTAATGGTATGAAAAGCATTCCCTAGTTCTCTTTTTCTTTTCTCTTGTTCTCTACTCTCCTTTATTTCATGGAAAATGAGAAAAAATTCTCTACAAATTAGATTGCTACAAATCCTTAATTTGTTCATCATTCGAATTAACCTAGAATACCACTTACACCCAAGAAGCTAGCAAAAAGGCATTCATTCTGAATTGTCCAATCATGCTTGGTCACTCACTGTTTTTCCTCCAAGCAAAATGCCTATTGGTCATCACTAGCCTTTTAATTAAGCTTAACCCATATGGCGAACTTGAGTGTTATAATGCTTGATTAGTTCCCAAAGGATACACACAACAATAAGGAATTGATTATCATGATAACCTTTTCTCCTATTGCTGAATGCTCACCATGTGATGAGTGTTGACCTTAGTAACTATCTACAGTCAATATCTTCATCAACTCTATGTTCATAACGCATTTTTCATGGCTATCTCCATAAAAAAAATGTATGTCTCCATCTCCAAGTCTCTAAGGACAAGGGAAAACTTGGCATATATCGCCTCTTATGTGCCAAACCAAAGCATATTACTCATTGTTCACGTGTCAAAAAGAGATGTCATCATTTACAACTTTATTGATATATGCTGATGATGTTCTTATTTTGGGTAATCATCTCACTCCCATATATACTCTTAAGCAATTTCTATGATAATCAATTATAAATTAAAGTTTTGGGTGATTTAAAGTATATTTTTGGGAATTAACACCTCTTGGTCAAAGAAAGACATTTTTGTCTCAAGTAAAATCCACTTTGGATTTTATAAAAGTGGACAACGGAGGATTTATAATAGCTAAGAGTATCTCTAATGCAACAACGTCTTGGAAGAAAATAAGTATCACATTCGATAGATGGATAATGAACTAATAAAAAACTTCTTCAATACAACCATGGATTGGAGATGTAAAGGTGGCATGACATAGATAATGTTTATCATAATGTCTACTTGTAGGCATTGTAATAGACAACTGACTAGGAAAAAGAAAGATGTTTATATATTTTATTTTTAAAGAGAATTTTTTTTAAAAAAAAAGATGTTGTCATGTCATATAAAATAAGAGTAATCCGTCATGGCATTAGAGACTAATATTTAGCTTTATAGCTATCAAATTTCCTTTATGGTAGACATTTTCTACACATTGATTACATAACATGCTTTCAAAGTAGCATTCCATTTTTTTTCCCTTGAATATGGCCCAAATTTTGCCATCTTCCCATGGAATAAAACATAAAGCTCTTAGAAGAAGCTGATTTGCACAAAGATCCAACTTAATATAAGTGACTTGTTGATTTATTTGACTATTATTCATCCAAATATCACTTACGTGGCTCATGTATTGATGACAATATTCATGGATGCACCACAAAAACCACATAGGGAAGGTGTTTCACGAATGCTCCACTATCATATAAATAATATTGGATAGGCTTGTTCTTTTCTTCTCAAAATGACTTGTCCTCAAAAGTCTACTATGATTTGCATTGGGCATTTTTCACTTGGGCTCTTCAATTGTCTCTTGGTAGACAAAGAGGCATAAAAATGTATCCCACTCTTCAAGTGATGTCGAATGACAAGTACATATTGTGAATTGTCTTGGTTGTGTTTAATGTTGAAGGATTTACAAGCTTTGCATCCAAAGCCAATGTTAATGGTGACAATAAGGTAGAGATAAATTGTCACATTGTATGCAAAAAAAAAAAAAAGTGTAAGTAAATCTCTAGTTGTAACCAAATGTGGTTTATCAACTTTCCAACTTGCAAATTTTTTGATATGCAAGTTGTGACTTCATGGTATTTACTCTCCAACTGGAGAGAGAGTGTTACGGGAGTCAATAATATCCAAATATATGGGGACAATTATGTAACATTCAGTTATCAAATTTTAGCTTCATATTGTATTTTATAATTCAACACAATAGGTTAGCACAGTTTTGAAAGTTGGATCTCCTTGTAAATTATTTTCAAGGAAACATTAAAGATATTCCTCCACTTTTTTTAGGGAACAAATTAAGATGGATTACATTTTATTTTACATGTTTTCTCATTTGTTCACATTCTAAATTTCCAAATATTCTTTCAAATAAAGACAAATTTCAGAATTCAAATTTTATTTTTCAAGTAAAGGCCCTTCAAAGTTTTGTTATCATCCAACCATTTTAAAAAAATTTGCAGGAATGTTGTTAGCTATAATATTTCTAAAATGCTCAAAAGTAATAATCAACTATTATACTAGCTTATAAATCTATCTCATACAATATAAAAAGATTAGTTTGCAATAAACCAGATAAATAATAGGATTATGAATATGAACCTACTAAACTTTTCTTATCTATGTAGTATGAGATAAGGGTTTCTTTATAACATGGATAGTGTAGGATGATTAGATTCCCCAACCTTACCCATTTATGCATGTATCTTCCTTTTCATCAAGATTGCAAAATGACATTTACTTGGAAGACCAAATGTAATTTAAAGATTCTACAAGGTCTCGAACATCAGTGTTAGAGCCCTAATTATATATAATTAATTTCATACTTTATTCTTATAGAATCGTGACAATACAATTAATTAAATTACTTAAAAAGCCCAAGTTATGTATAATTAATTTTTTTACTTTATTTTTTAGAAGTTTGACAATTAAATGTAAACATCTAAGCAAGAATTTATTGGCAATCGTATAATAATTCAAACTCTATTAGAGTCTAGTCATTGTTGCAATTGAAAAGTCTCATGGTTGGGTGTGGTTGGGTTAGAAATTCATATATACTCAACTATTTACTACTTGCTTTCTACCTTAGTGATGCTTTCACATTCTTAGTTAGCAAGTCTTGCTTAGAGTATTTATTTATTTATTTATTTTACTTTGAAGAAATTGAAATGCTTATTGGATTTTGGTTTTAGAGTGATATATAGTCTTTGGCTAATAGATTTGGAGTCTTCAAACATTCATATTTCATAATTAATTTTTTTTCTTTTTCTTCTTTTTTTTTTCAAGAAAAAAAAAGAATTATATTAAGTATAAATGCTATATGCAAATGAAACAAAAATACCAAACTTAGGATTGAAAGAAATAAAATTAAACTCTAACATCTTAATCACGCTCCCCAGGGATAGCCTTTAGAAATCTTATCAGCACTAACTTCAAAGAAAGCCATAAAAAAGGGTTATCCAAAACAATCCTAGCATCATTCACCAATCATCAAAGATACAAGTGTTCCACTCTTTCTAAATAGATAGAATAACCCAAAGATAAAGACAGCAAATAGTCCTTCGACTTTCACTTCACATAGATAGAACTCATTTGGAATCCTCCCGTTGAAGTAAAGAAATCCGTCTTCACCACACGTTTTTAGAAAATTCACAATTAAGGAGAACATGGTGACCAGTTCCATAGTTCATACACTAAAAACACCAATTGGAAGAAAAGGACAAATTCTTAAACCTTCCTAATAAAATATATATTCAATTCAACCTCTTATGAACAATAGTAATCATGGGGTGAAGTATATGCAGGATTGGGAGCATTTCTAGAACAAAGGTGATATAAAAAGAATTAGGAATAGAGCTCCGTTAGAGATTCTTATAGCCAAAATACTGCATCAATCTCATAATGGAGTTGAACAAAATTGATAATATTTAAGGGGAGAAGACTTGAAGAGATTCTCTAAAAGATCCCTTCTTAGTTCGAGCGTGAAGGAAGTCCAACACTACAAGAAAAAAAAATAAAGAAAAAGTTCCAAGTTCAAATATGATCAAATGTATTTCTAAATCATAGATGACACCAATTAAGAACTAGCAAATATAGCATTTATGTTGGAGTCAACAAGCACTTCATAATAAATTTGAAACAACTAATGGAAATGTACCATACCAAGGTTGAAAATGGAACTTCTATCCAATCTATTAATCTTTAATCTTGAAAAATTTTACTTTCACCACCCTTTCTTTAAATGGCTGAGTCAATGTTTCTTTTTTACTAAAAATAATTAGAAGTTTTTCATTATTCGTCTGTCTAATATCTTATGTTTTCCTCTATTTTTTTCATTATTTTATGGAAGTTACAAGATCATTGTTTGTAGGCAAATTCAATGGTCTTTGTTGTTTGTTCCCAAATGACCTTATTTAGAACTTTACATTTATATCTTATTATGACTATTCTCGCTACTTCTCCAACATAAACTGGCACACCCCAATTTTCAAGCATTATATTAGAATGCAATCTACCACTACAATCTAATCGAGATGTGAGCGTCTATCGATTTTATATATTTTTTTACATTAACTCATGAGTTCATAGACATTGCATATACCTAGCCTTTTGTGCCTACATTTCAATTCAACTAAGATACATGCGCTTATAATTATCCTAGTTCATATGAACCATGTAACAATATTTCACCAAGAATGTCTACCGCATGACATTCTTATTCCTACAAACACAAAAAACTAAAATATCTTTTTTATAAGCCATTATTTAGCAATATTCCTACCAAAATTAACTCACATTATTATTAAATAAAATCATGACCTTATTCACAGTATGCTTGACATAACTATGTCTTTGCAAAAGAAATAAATTAACATATTTTAAAAATTACCCATCACACTATTAAATGAAAGAAAAGACAACTAATACTACTAGAAGTAAAAATATAATGTTTGCAAGGTCTGTTGTTCTTACTCCTTAAGTTGCATCACTTAAACCTGGA